>APFE030123339.1:0-70812 GCA_000404065.3 Pinus taeda | reverse complement strand
AATGTCAAAGTCATATGCTTGGATCTTACTAATCCACTTCTGTTGCCTCTCCTGTAGCTGCTTCTGCTCCAAAAAGAACTTGAGGCTGTTGTGATCAGTCCTCACCCTGAACCTGTTGCCTACCAAATATTGTCGGTACTTAGCCAATGCATGCATGATGGCCAGCATCTCCTTGTATACGGAATACAACCTCTCGTGCGGAAGGAGCTTCCGGCTCTCAAATGCTACAAGGTGACCTCCCTGCATCAATACTACGTCGATCCCCTCTCCCAACGCATCACACTCCAAGACAAATGGCTGCGTAAAATCTGGCAACACAAGCACTGGGCAGCTACTCATAACCTCCTTGAGCCTATCAAAGGCTCGTTGCGTTGTATCTGACCAACTGAATGCCCCCTTCTTCGTCAAATCTATCAGGGGTGCAGCAAGCTATGCGAAACCTTTGACGAACTTCTGGTAGTAAGTGCAAATGCCAATGAATCCTCGAAGTTCCGTCACGTTTTTCGGCTCCGGCCATTCCCTGATGGCCCTGATCTTCTCCTCGTCAACCCTCACTCCGTCCACCCCTATGATGTGTCCCAGATACAACATCTCCGTCAACCCAAACTCACACTTGGAGAGTTTGGCATCGAATCGCTACTCCTGTAAGATACGCAATACTATCTCAATGTGCTGGAGATGCTCCTCCCAAGTCTTGCTGTAAATGAGAATATCATCGAAGAATACCAGCACAAACTTCCTCAGGTGACTACGAAAGATGTGATTCATGCAGGACTGAAATGTAACAGGGGCGTTGGTTAGCCCAAAAGGAATCACTAAGAACTCAAAGTGCCCATAATGACACCTAAAGGCAGTCTTGGGAATTTCCTGCTCCCTCACGCGAATCTGATGGTACCCAAATCTCAAATCAATCTTCGAGAAGAATCGTGCTCCCCTCAACTAGTCCATCAACTCATCGATCCTGGGTATGGGTTACCTGTTCTTCAGGGTCTTCTTGTTCAGGGCCCTGTAGTCAATGCACATCCTCAATGTATCGTCCTTCTTCTTCTCCAACACCACAGAAGAAGCAAAGGGACTCGTGCTCAGTCAAATGTGCCCAAGAGCCAGCAACTCCTAGATAGCCCTCTCAATCTCATCCCAATAGGCCTTGGGGTGCCTATAGGGGGTGGTGATCACTGCCTGGATGCCCTGCTCAAGCTTGATAGTGTGCTCAAACCCCCGATCCGGTGGCTATCCTGGTGGAATCTCTCCAAACACTATGGCATACCGATCAAGGATGGACTGGATCTCTGGATGTACCATCTGCCCTGTAGTCCTTGCCTCTGATGCCCACAGCTCCACTGCCCACTCTATGTCTCCCTTCCAGAAGACTGCCTCCATCCGATGAGCCGACACAGTCTGAGGCGGATATGTGTGTTGTCCCCATATCTTCTCATGCCTCCCTGTTTTCTCATCATCCCACTCCATCTCTAGGGTCTTCCAATCCGTCATGACCTTCCCTAGAGTAATAAGCCACTGAACACCCAGTATCATGTTGGCATCCGGGATATCAACCACGAAAAAGTGGTCAGTCAATGTGTAGGTACCCATCATCACTGAAAGCTCTGGAACATATCGAGCACACGTCATGGTCTGATCTCCTGGGACCAAGACTAAAAACCCATCGAAGCTCTCTGTCTGAATACCTCCCCGCTCAACCATCTATGCATTGATGAAGTTGTGGGTTGCCCCACTGTCAGCCAAAACTGATACCCGTTGGCCACGTACTGTCCCTCGTACATGTAGCGTCAAATACTTGGGAACTCGTCGCAATGCTGCAAGGGCCCCTCCGGTAGGTGCAAAAGATGCACCACCTGCTGCTGGTGGTGGAGGTGGCAAAGGTCCCTGTATGGCATGGTTATCTCCTACCTCCACATCCTACTCGTCATCCTCTTCTCCACTGCTCTTGGAGAAGACCTCAATAAAATGTGCTCTGGCAGCAGCACATCTATGTCCCAGTGCCCACGGCTCCTGACAAGTGAAGCACAACTGCTTCTTCTTCAGCGCTCTCCTGGCATCATCGTCAATTGTACTCGTCCCGAATTCCCCTTTGGAGGTGGAATCCTCACATCCTTCCCCTTAGACTGGAAAGTCTGTCTCTGGGGTAAGGTGTCCGGGTCCTGGGTAAGACATCCTATAAGTCACGGGTCCTGCTAATAGCGTCCTGGAGTGTAGCTGGTCTAGTGGATCGGACTAAACCCCGAAGTGGCTCTGCTAACCCCTTAACATACATATAGATCCTCTGTGTCGTGGATAGATTTGGCACCATCACTGAGACCCTCAAGAACTCTACAATGTAAGTCTTTGGGCTCCCTGTCTATTTGAGCCTCGTAAGCTCAACAAAATGTTGCTCTGGATCCCTCTGATTAAATCGCTCCATCAATCTCCTGGTAAACTTGGCATATGTCATCACAGTGGAGTGTTCGAGTGTAACCATCCCATGGAACCACCAATCCTGGGCCTCACCATCCAAATGCAATGTTGCCACCTTGATGGCCTCTGTCTCCGACATCTGGTTAAGCTGGAAATAAATGTCCAGCTTCTCCACCCAGGACTTTGCCGAGCTATTTGATGAACCATCAAACGTAGGCAAATGGAATCTATGCACTGCACGATGGGTGTCACCATCATGGTAATGACGGTATCCTCTGTGATGCTCACGGGGTCTACTATTCCGCTGGAGTTGAACAAAGCCTCTGAATGAGAGGGCTTCCCTGAAGTCCTGCCCATAGGCCTAGTACTCTGCAAAATAATCGCCCATATGACCGAGCTCTACCTCCTGCTGGGCTTTGGCCCCCGCGTCTACTCCTAAGAACGTGGGCATGGTAGAGCGTATAGGGGCATGCAAAGCGACCTGCTACGTAGTATCACGCTGCTCTAGCAAATGATGGGATGCACTCGATCCCTCCCCAATCTGAAAAACCCGTGGGCTCTCACGCTGTCTGACCTCTATTGTTGTGAATCTCAGCCCCATCACCTCAATCTGCCTCAACAGATCCTGCATTGATTTGAGGAGCATATTCGCAAATCTCTTCCCGTCCTCGTCTGCGATCGGATCCTTCTGCTCTGCATCCACCACAGGCTTCTCTTGTTCTATGTCCACCACCGGAACACAGTGTCCCTCTCTGTAGGTATTCTCCAACCTACGCCCAATGTCTCTGTATCTCCTACCTCTGTAACAAATGTAGGGCTTTTCCCCTGGTGTCGTAGATTGTTAGCTCCACAGGGTGGGCCAGATCTATGCTCTGATACCACTATAATATCCCTAACCCAGAATATTTCTCAAACCCCAGCAAAAACTCCAACAAATATGTGCAATTGATATAATAACCCAAAAATGACAAAATAACAGTGGCACAGCATATAATAATGTAAACAGGAAATATAAGCAGATACTCAAGAAATGCAGTGAGAAATGCTAAGCCATTTTATTATATTGAGTAATAAAATGAGTACAAGAGGTGATCAGACAAATGGCACCTCGACTTGCACAAGGCAAGTGAAGAAATACTCTCAGAATAACAAGGAATGGCCTCCTTGCGTGGATGCTGCTGGAGAACTGTCGTGCTGCTGCTACTGCTAGAAAACAAATAATGATTTGGGGCTGCTCCCCTCCTCGGAAAATGTTGAAACTCCGGAATCAGGCTCTACTCGAAAAACCCAAAAAGCTTTCCTGGGATAGCTGACCTCCAAAAATTGCCCCCTTGGGGATCTGCGCAGTCCCTCAATGCTCTGCGTCGCCACTGAAGAAACTCACCAGAACTCTCCCTAAAACTCTGCCAAAATCCTCCAAGATGCAAGGGTTGGTCCCCTGCTCAATCACTCAGTATAAATCTTCCTGCAAAAACCTCAATCCAACACTACTGCCAGAGAGAACTGCATCCCTCTCCCAGCGCTGTGCAGTCCTCCAAAATGTTGCTGAAACTGCTGCTGGAATGCTGATAAAACTACTGCTGAAATGCCAAAGAAAATACCTTGCCCGAACAGGCACTCGAAGTCCCCCGGGGCTAAGGGTGAGATCCCCGAACAGAGACACTCAATGCACTAAACAGTGCTGCAGACTAGCTAAACAGCCAGCGTGCTCAGAAGTCAAAACGACTAGCTCAAAATGAACATAACTAAATGTTCCAAAATGAGGGGGATCCTATCTATTTTATAGCCTCTGCCTCTCACAATCCCTAGGCTCACCTCCTTCGGCGTGATTCCCCTCTTTTCACGTGTTCTTTTCCTCCTACACAGTTCCTCCATGTGTCTGTGTGGGCTCCATTTCTGCGTCGCCCCTTTGGCCCCCTTGGCTCCCCTTTAAGTCACAACATTGTGCTACCTAGGAAGTGACTTTTTTTATTCTAAAGTGAGTTATGTTCCCCCTTACTCACTTTTTATTTACAAATAACTATCGAAGGCAAAAGCGAACAAAATCAAATATTCAAATTAGCCATAGCTAATTAGGAATATTACAGAGAAAGAGATTCAGCAGTAGATTTGGAGTGCAGAGTTTCTGGCTATGGCATTCTTGGGTTTTGGTTCAACCATAGCCATATTTCTCGTCTTTTCTGGCATTTTGGAGTAACTTCAGCTACAGAAAATTAATTTGGGTAAGAAGAATTCATTTTCTTAGTTTTTTTCCTACTATTTCCTCAATTTTTTGAGGGTTTATGCTTCCAAATATATGAAAAACGTTTTTTTTTACAGATTTCTTTTTTTTTATTTTTTTTTTGTAGCAATGGCTTCCAACCAAGGTGTAGCTGCAAGTTCAAGCCCCACGTCCAACCCAAGGGCTGAATATTATCCTCTTTGGAGGCATATTCAGAAGCTTCAAAAATGTGGAGGTGGTGGCTCATGGGAATGGCGATGTAATCTTTGCAGTAATGCGTACAAGGGCTCCTCCCCAAGACTGAAGGCACATCTTTTGCATGGAGGAGGACAGGGGATTGCAGGTTGCACAAAAACAGTAGACCCATTGGCAAGGAGGGCATATCAAAAAGAGCAAGATGAGGCAGATGGAATTAAAAGAAGGCATGATGAGCTTAGTCAAGCTACCCCTCAAGCTCCATCTAACATTGAGCCAAGGATTGTAGTTGAAGCAAGGAAGAGGAGAGCCAGTGCCACTCAACAACATGAACAACCAGCATCCAAAAATATTAGAGGGGCATCCCCTTCAATCCAGGATAGTAGAATTGCTAAATTGGTGAATGTGCAAGCGAGAGAAGAAATTGATTCCAGAGTGGCTAAGTCATCTATGCATGTGGTATCCATTTCAATGTTGTTCACTCTCCTTAATGGCAAGATATGATAAGGGCAATTAACGAAGCTCCTCAAGGGTACAAGCGGCCCAACTATGAAAAAATCAAAACCCAGCTTCTCAAAAATGGGAAGGAGCTTGTGGAAGATACCTTATCACCAATTCGTTCTTCCTGGAGTAGCTTTGGGGCTACCATAGTCTCAAATGGATGGACAGATACAAGGTGCAGACCATTGATAAATATCATTGCCACTTCCCCCAAAGGAGCAATGTTTTTAAAGGCGGAAGACTGCTCAAGAGAGGTGAAAGACGCAGAGTTCATTGCTGATGTTATTATAAAATCTATTGAACAAATAGGGCCTAACAGGGTGGTGCAAGTTATCACGGATAATGCACCAGTTTGCAAAGCTGCAAGTTTAATTATTGAGGGGAGGTATGACCACATCTTTTGGACACCCTGCATTGTCCATAATCTGGATTTGATCTTAGAGGAGATCGACAACAAAGTTCCATGGATAAAAGAAATCACAGAGAAAGCAAGGGAGATTGTTAAATCCATCACCAACCACCACCAATCTCAGGCAATATTTCAAGAGTACTCCAAATTGGAGTTGTTAAAAGTTGTTGAGACAAGATATGCCTCAAACTTCCTGATGTTATGTCCCTGTTGAAGTTAAGAAAGCATTAGTTTCTATGGTGGTGAGTCAACTTTGGGTTGAGTGGAGACAGGCATATTTAGAGCGAGGATATATGGTGCGCAGATTGTGCCTTGATGAGGACTGGTCGAGCAAGATAGATTTCTTGCTAAAGTTCACAACCCCTATATTTGAGCTTCTTCAAAATGCTAACACTGACCAACCTTTCTTAAGAGAGGTATATGATGGCATGGATTCCATGGTTGAGAAAACTATGGGAATAATTTCACAAGAGTCTCCACAAATTTTGTTTGTTGATGATCATTTTGTTGATTTAGTCAAGAAAATCATAGTTGATAGGTGGAACAATTTCAACACTCCATTGCACACTTTAGCACATGCCTTGAACCCCAAATTTTATGGTGAGCTTATTGCTCAAAGCAATGGGAAGAGGAAGGCACCCCATAAGGATAGAGAGGTGGCTAATGGGGTGAAAAAAGCCCTTATGAGAATATTTCCATCTCATCTACACAGGGAGATAAAGGAAGAACAGGAGTAGATGATTATTCAGATATATCAGCTTTTGAGGAGAGAAGAACCATGAATCCGGTTAGGTGGTGGATTTGTCATGGGGCAAATGGTGTACATTTGCAAAACCTTGCCATTCATGTTCTTTCACATGTGGAAAGCTCTTCATCAGCAGAAAGGAATTGGAGCACCTATGGGTTTATTCATCCTGTGAAGCGCAATAGGTTTGGTCACAGAAGGCAGAGGATCTTGTTTATGTGCACTCCAACCTTCGTCTTGCATCTCGTAGGGGTCCAGAATACAACAGTGGTCCTTCTAAAGAATGGGATGTGGATCCAGAAAGTCCTGATTTGGATCTCTCTCTTGCTGCCCTGAATATTGAGGTCCGACCTGGAAGTGGAATTGGCCCATCATCTTCTTCAGCACCACCATCCACTGTTAAGCATGCTTCTGCTTCTATTTTTGATGAGGATTAGTCTTTTGTCTTTATAGTTCTTGCAGCCTCATAGTCTTTATTGTACTTGCAACCTCATATCTATAATGAAGGTTGATTTTGGATATTCCGATATTGCTATTTTTATTATGTGATCATTCATGAGTAAATGTGATGTAAATTTAATCATAATGTTTAAAATCTAAATGTAATAAATTATAATGTTTCATGTATGTTTTATGATTGCACATAACATTTCTTAAATGTCCTAAATTGTAATATATATATCGTGTTTCCCCATTTCCAAAATTTGGGGGGTCACGTTTCATACCCGTGCCCGTTTTGGAAACTCGTACACGTTTCCCCATTTCGTGCAACTCAGCTTCAAACCTACCATAGATATTCATCTATCACAAGTGAGTGTCACTGGGACTCCACCCGTCGGTGAAAATCTGAGAAGAGCAAGGAACTTAGGCTATGGTGACAGTGGGCCTCTGTCCCAAGTGTTGTTGTGCCTTCTAGCTCTTGCCTCTTTACAAGGCCTGCTAGTTTGTGCAGCAACAGGCCCCTCATAGAGTTTCTCTCAAACCCTAACCTTTATTGTAAGAACAAGGGCTCCCTAGGGTTTCCTTTAAATCCTAGCATTATTTTAGGTCTTCGCCATCTTCATCCCTTTCACTCTGCTTGCTCAAGAAACCCATGGTTGGTGTCTGCATGGGGGTGATCTCAATGACTTTTCTTCAACCCAACTCTGATACCATGTTGATTTTTTGGGCTAGGTTGTTCTCTGTTGTAGATAATTGCATTTTTAAACTTTTCAACATTTTACACATTACATTCACCCCATAATATCATATCATTATTAGCAAGCAATTACGTAAAGAGAACAATACACATCAGCAAAGCAGCAGAACAATAAGGAACAACAAAAGAAAAGCATACACAATAGAGACACCAGGATTTTGGTCGAAGACCAGGGCAAAGGGCAAAACCCATAATCAAATTCTTCTTCTTCTATTAGATATTCATCAAATGTTTAGCTAAAATACAATGTACAAACATCATGAGACATAAATCTTTCATCATCCAACACATTAGTCCAACTAGGACAATCCAACAGTAGGCAGGCCTCCAAATCACATTGCCAAAGGACCACAATATACAACATTGTCACTGCCATAAAGCACTGTACACTTCACTATTGTTGCCATCACATCCACCTCATTATCATAGAGACAAGCCATACAGCAAAGGTCACTGCCATGTCAAGGTTACTGCTATACATCAAAGTCACTGCCATGTAGATCTTTGTCAGATATCAAAGACTTCCATATAGATCACTATCACATATCCAAAACACTATCATGAAGATCATTGTCACAAATCAAGAGAATTGTTGTGAAGATCAAGATCAAAACGCACTATCATATATGTTGAGGTCGCTGCCATATACATATGCATCAAAGTCATTGTCATATATAAGGTTACTATCAAATCAAAGATCAATACTATACAAGGTTACTGCCATATCAACGTTCATTTCCATGTCATATCAAGATTCAAAAGTCACTCTGCAATAAATTATCACAGCATATCATTGTCATGCCTCCATGTTATTGTCATATACATCCAAGTCACTGCTATATAAATCACAATCATTCCTCCAAGTCCATGTCATTGTTATATAAATCATAGTTATTCATCATAAATATTACTGCTATGTATAACTGTATAGCAGTAAAGTTATTACTGTCATCAAGAGTACAGTTGTCACATATCATTATCACTGAAGGATACTCTGCCAAAAATCCTACTATCATGAGGGTTTCCTTAAGTGTCACTACCAGCACACATAACACAGAGAAGTATGCAAAACACAAGGCAAGCCATGGACTATAGTGAGCCATTGAATATAGGAGCCTCTGAGATATAGCGAGCCAAGGAGCCTCTAATTATAGCATGCCACAGAGATCATGGAGTATAGATTATAGCGAGCCTTTGAGTGTATATGAGAGTCACTGTAATGTGAGAGCCTCAGAGTATACAAAGAGTCACTATAAATGCGAGAGATTTATTCACTGTAAATGTGAGATCCTCAGAGTATATAAAAGGTCACTGTAAATGCGAGAGCCTCAGTCATTGTAAATGCGAGAGCGAGCCACTGTATAAACAATACGGACCATGCAAGCTACTATGTATATAATACAAGCCAAATCAAATGTGAGCCATAACAATAACACGATCCATATATAAATGATATGAGCCACTATATAATGTATAGAGCCACTGAATAGAGACAATGTGATGCCACTAGATAAAAATTGAGCCACAGAGAAATGTGATGCCACAGAGAAATGTGAAGTCACATAATACAAATTAAGCCATAGAGAAATGTGATGACACGGAATACAAATCGAACCACAGAGAAAATGCAATGCCACTGAGAAATTGTGTGTGATGCTTTACTTGAGATCAGGCACAATGATAGGGTATTTATAGTTATTTTGGGACATGATTTTTCACATGGGAGCTGACATGAGTTTCTATGAGGTTGACCTTGCAATATTGGAGGGAAAACACAAAGTTAAAATCTGCTTTAAATATATTAAAAAATGCCATGAGTTTGCTTGCCCAAATAAATTTGTGCCGCATGAAATAATAATTTCTTTATCCAGTTTGAATTTTCCTTTGGGGCAAGATGGGCTTCATTTGGGGAAATTCATCTTGAAGCTACCCAGATTTCAACATTCTAAAGGCAAGGAAGGAAAGGCCACAAGGAGGAAAGGAGAAGTTGAGTGCATTAAAGGTAGTCTATGCCCTAGGAAGGGTCAGGCCTATAGGAATCTACCATCCAAAGGCTAAAGGACAATCCATTGAAAGTAGAGGAAGCTAGTCATTGTTTTGAGGGACAAAACCATAGTCAAGGAGGAAGGAATTATGCCCTAACGAGGGTCGATTGACTGATAAGGTAGTTGTATAGGGGCCAAGCTTTAGAAAGAGGGCAGGTTGTGTCTTTTAGGTAGTTGGCAAGAGGTCGGCAGCTTAGAGGAAGCAGATTGCAGCTAAAAGGTAAGGTCTAAGGTCTGGTTAGGGATCATGACATAATCCACAAGCAGGGAAAATGAGGGTCAAACCCTATGGAAGGTTCAAACCTGTGGCTAGGAACAGGCAATAACAAGGAGCAGCAGGTTGAGGCTTATGCAAGGGCAGAAAAGGCATGTTTTGATCAAGTCATAGTAGAAGGAAGCATGCTAGGGATGTGAAAGGTCTACAGGACCTGGTTGAAGGAAGATATTTGTGGACCGTGAGCTGATAAGTGTTATAGTTGCCCACAAGAAGGTAATAAGTGCAAACCAAGGGGTCTGTGTGAGGTTCGTGGGCTACGAGGTAGTCACAATAGGATACACCTGTAAAGAGAGAAAATTCTGTAGGTGGACCGAACATTTAAGGAGGGATAGGAAGCCCTAAGGTGCTACAACAAGGTTGTTGTGTGGACAGTCCATTAAAGGAGAATCTAGACTAAAATATTTTGGGCAATGAAGGCTTGAAGGATTTAGGCTCAACCCAAGGATTTTGAACTTGTGGTCTTTGGGAATTTTCAAGAATTGTGAAAGGCCACTTTCCCTAGTATGGTAACACTTGTATTTCTTGTTAAAGGAATAATAGGAAATCATTATTGGGCATTAAATTTTGTATATTGTGCATGATCTAATTGTTGGTGTGTATTTCATTGTGCAGGTTGTTTTAAAGTTAGGAATTTCAGTGTGTTTATGTTTTCTAGCTAAAACATAGACCAAATCTGGTGCCTGTGTGTGCACTGAGTCTAGTGCCCCAAAACCCAACATGGTATCAACAATTTAAAGAGAAATTCGATCAGAGATTGTACAACTCTAAGAGGGAGTTGAAATCACTGTTTGCAGGTGGCAGTAGTTTTGAAGAGATGTTGCAAATTTGACAGCTAAGTAAGGACTTAGCAAAGTTAGAGAGAGTGGTTTGTATATGCTAAAGGGCGAGCCCATTGACCAAGGAAAGACGAAGCTTTCAGATACTCAAACGCAGTCAAGTCTAACAGGGAGTTTGCAACCTTTAACTGAGAGTTAGTAACCCCAGAAGGTTGTCTTCCAAAACCGAAAATAAGGTGTTATGGTCTAGCTTAAAGGCCATGCAGGATAAGGAGAAGCAGGACGCTTCTAGTAGCGATCAGAGATTATACAGCTCTAAGAGGGAGTTGAAATGATTGTTTGCAAATGGCAATAGTATTGAAGAGATGTTGCAAATTTGACATCTAAGTAAGGACTTAGCAAAGTTAGAGACAGTGGTTTGTATAGGCTAAAGGGCGAGCCTATTGACCAAGGAAACACAAAGGTTTCAGAGACTCAAAGGGAGCCAAGTCTAAGAGGGAGTTCACAACCTTTAACGGAGAGTTAGCAAACCTAGAAGACTATCTTCCAAAACCGAAAATAAGGTGTTATGGTCTAGCTTAAAGGCCATGCAAGATAAGGAGAAGCAAGACACTTCTAGTAGCAAGGTAACTTCCAAGAAGGGTTTAGCTCTTGTAGCAGGTTTTGCCTTAGTTGTAGAAGAAGAAGCTTATGATGAGTTTTGGATCTTGGATCTCATTCATTCAAACATGTGTGGACCAATGTTAATGGCATTAGTGTAGGGAGTGCTATATTGTGTCATGTTCACTAATGATTATTCTTCAATTGTCCAATACATCCATGTGCCTATGGAGAAGAGGACAAAGATGGAGCATTTAGGAGAGAAAGGGATATTTGTTGGGTGCAATGCGACATCAAAAGCTTATAGTATCTTCATACTGGCACAGACGAAGACAATTGTGAGTATATATGTTAAGTTCAAGGAAAACATGGCATTTAGGAAATCTCTTGAGTTGCCACTGGCAACGATAGAGGAAAGGAGCAAGAGGCTCCAAAGGGAGAGCAACATGTAGAGACTTCCAATTCAAGGAGTCAACCTTCAAGTGGGGAGGATTCAATAGCTCCTTCCAATTCTATTAGGAGAGCAAGGTAGTTTGAGCAAACATTAAGGGATGCTCAGGAGCATGTCGAGGCTCCTTAGAACACATTCGAAGGGAGTAAACCTACGAAGAAGTCTTCGAACTACATGGCATTGGCAACTAACATCATTGAGGAGGCAGTAGACTATGAGGTTTGGATGAAATCCATGGTGAAGGATGATACATGGGACATTGTGGCAGGACAAAATGAAAAGCCAATTCCACGTGCCTCTTCAAGAAGTACCTTCCTTACTAAGAGGGATTGTTGATGATAGTAGTATCAGAAAGGTACTTTTGCACGGGTCCAAGTGTCTAATGACATGGAAGTCGTCCAAGGGTCATTATCCTTAGCAAATTACTTTGATTAAAGAAATAATAAAGTAATTTCCTTTAACAATAAAAAGTGAGTTAATCTAATGAAATGCATAGGTTATTTGCAATAGTGAATTAGATAAATCTCAGTCATTGATCTCAAGTGAAGTTGAGATCTAATTCAACGGTCAATCAATTTGGAGATTAGGGTTGTGGATTTGGTTAATAAAGCAAACTTATAAAAGGAAGGATATGCTAAAGGAAAAGACACATCAAGTGAGGACAAGATAATCAAATAGTGAGGATCTCAATAATTGGGTGAAGGACATTCATTCAAGTGTGAAAATTCCAGAGGAAGAGAACAAGGAGTAGCAAGGAAGAAGGATCCAACAGCGAACAACGTTGAAGGACAAGTTTTGAGGGTTTTTATGAACTAAAGCATCTGTACAGGGCCACAAGACAATGATACAGTAGCTGACAGATGGTAGAAAGTGGCAAGTTGCTACACATACTATTGAAGAATGTAACTAGGTTCGATATCCATAAATTTATTTAAGTCACAATATATTTATTTGTCAAAAGAAGAAAAATGAAATTCTATTATTGTTAAAAATGACTTATTAAAGCATGGGTTTCATGCTTGGGTCAATTGTTTTTAGATCAAAACCTCCATTGCAGGCTTCTAGGGTTTGTGTCAAGTATCCTTGTCCACGTCATAATGTAAAGAACCCTTCTTGGGAATTATTTGTCAAGAAAGAAATTTATTTTCTATTAAATTAAGTCTTCTAGGCCTCCTCTACCAAGTCGGCCTCAAAACTGGACAAGACGGCCTAAACTGGGCAGCAGAATCACTATATAAGGGCAGCAACTCAACCTCATTTGTCACTCACACACAACAAGTTCGATCTACAACTTCTGGGACCAGAAAAAAGTGCGAAATTCAAGGAAGATGAGGAAGAAGGATAGCAAAGGAGGAGGACTCTTTCAAGCATAAAAGTCGAAATTTTCTCTCTTTCCCACACAAGTGAAGTTGTACAATTGTTGGAAGGGGGCCAAAATTCTACTGCTAGGGGAACTGGGAAGTTGAATTTCTGGATTGTTACTGGGCTGGAGCTGCCGGATATGAAGAGACTACTATATCATCTTGGAAGGCTGACTTGGTGGAGGAGGAAAGTCTGTTGGTATAGGGTCTTGGTCCATCTCAATTTGAATTAGTGAAGGAAGAGTTCTTGACTGGGTTTTCCCCTATATACGGGTTTTAGCCCTGGCTATCTGCCTACATTTGGTGTCTCTGATCTTCATGTTTTGCTTTTGATATTTGCTTCATGAAACAAAGATAAAAGAAGAACATAAGAATATCACAAGTACTTGTCCATATAAGAAAATATTTTTGCCTTTCTGATTTTCTCACACATACAACGAACAATGAGAAAACCGACTTGTATAGCAGCATATAGTACCTAGGCAGCTCATGCATGCAAGAAAATATGTATAGTAGTATAATAGCACGTACAGGCCGCATGCAATTCGCATTTATGGCCAGCATCAAGGAGCATTAGACAAGGAGGTTTGCAAGTATGAATCAAGCTGAAGTGGGTCTTTCTCAACTAGAAAAATTCAAGTTTTGTTGTTTGTAATTTTTCCTTAGTGCACATTTAATTTCCTATGGTGGGACACCCTTCTATGCTGTAAAACTTGTGTTAATGGAAATAGATTTGAAGGGCATAATTTCCTGTGTATGTGTATGAGATTGGCTATTTTTCTTCCATTGTTTTATCTTTTATTTACCTGATAAAATTCCAACAGTGCTTCTATTCAGTAATCTGCAGTTAATTAAAATGAGAAGTAAGTGATTTACCAGGTAATGAATTGCTAATAGCTAGCATTAATAAAATTAACATCCCCCCCCTAAAGAGGGGAGTAGTTGCTAAAATGATGGTGGTGACACTCTTGTGTGTTGCACCTTGTTTAGATCATCCAATGATGTTTTGCACTCTTGTGTGTTGCACCTTCTCTAGATCATCCAATGAGGTTTTGTACTAGGTGCTAGAATTTATGACATAGAAATAATTGTGATATAAAAGAAAAAGCTGCCTATAGTGTATACAAAAGAATTGCTCATATTTGCTCATACTCCATTAGCTGGTAGGGAAATTAAGAAATTCAAATTCAAAAATGGTTGTCAAAAATTAATAGAAAACATGACATGATAAAATGTAACATTATTAAAGTCAAGAGTTTGTGAGGTATACTGAAGCTAGGCTTTATGTTGATTTAATTGAAATAACTTTACTAGTCAACTTTTTTGAACGTTTAGTGTGTTTAACAATTATTTCTGAAGGAAACGACAAACCATAATATGTCAATCTTGATTCAACAAAAGGAAGTGATTGTTCTTGAAGCCAACTAAGCTACTAAAGCATCTTAATGGCTGCAAGTAAGATTACATGCTTCTCTTTATATTATTTTAAAGTTCTCTGCATTTTCTATATACAGAATATAAAAAGATTGAACAATTCAACAGATCATCTTTTACTTTCACTTTAATAAAAGAAATGGCCAACCTGATAACGCAGTCGTTCTGGCCATGGTTCAGCGAATGCTTTTTTGAAACCTTGTTTAATTTCACCTGAAGAGGCCCTTACCCCTGTAAAACCAATTGATTCAAAATGTAACAATGACAATTACAATGAATGCCATATCATATTTGTTGAAATTCGATTGCAAATTGAATTTCTAATCATGATAGTTACTGGTGACTAATATATATGTTTCCTTTCTAGCATTTACATTATTCAATTATGTCATCAAGCAATTACGCATTCAAAAACATAAAGGAAGTAGAGATCATAGTGCACAAGAGACACAAGACACAAGTAATTGACGCGAATCTCATATCCAATGCCCCAATGATGTCGTGGTCCTCCCGGCGGCTTGTGTATGTTTTGGGATCAGTACTTTATCGATCAAAGAGATTGTGAGTGAGCAATCATCTTCAAATTATTATACAACATATCATTATGGTAGATGACAAGTAAAACTAAGGTAAAATATAAATTAGAGTAGGTAAAAGAGCATAACTCTGAACTAAATTGGGTGGGGGGACTCAGGATGAGATCATCGTTTTTCTGAGAAGACGGACTCTCTAGGATTTCTATAGATGTACTGGGTACAAAGACAAATACCAATCTCAGAGGGACTCTCTAAGAGTTTTATAGATGTACTGGGTACAAAGCCAAATACCAACACAAAGAATCCAAAATATATGAATCTCATATTGTTCAGTTTGTACTACTCTAAGAACTAAAATTGTCCCTACAAATTAAGGTAAGGGAGCTAGAAGTGTCATTCCAAAGGGCATGAGCATTAGGATATTGCCCATGATCACAAAGCAGGATAATTACGTTGGGTTGTAGGCAAACCAATGATGGCCACAAAATCAAATTCATAAAGGAATCTTCCCAGAACATGGTGCCACAGTCTGAGTCGAAATCCAAAAGGGATTTTTTGGGTCAAAAAGAAAACAAAAAGATGGTGTTGCCCACAATCTCAATTGTAGATAGGCCCAAACTTCTAGCTGTCAAATGCTATTCTAGTTTGAGGTGATTGACAGATCATTGTGTTAACTTGATTTGGACAATTATGTGTGTACAAGGATCGAATCCCTCAAGAAATTGTGTATATATTAATCGGTAATGCCAACTTTCTATATTTTCATTGGAAAGTTTCCTTTAAATTCATGGCATTTTCTATTGTCCTAGAAGATTCGCTAATGTCAATATCAATTTTCCAGTGACATATCTTTTCTATGTGTGTGAAGAAAGGACTGTTTTGGGTGCTCTCTTGTTTAAGAACTTACAGTTCTTGATGATTTCTGTATATTTGCATTTGGGTACTTTTAAGTTCAGTTGTGTATGAAGAACATATGAGTTCTAAGATGCTTGTTGCATCTGGCAATGGCCACTGTGGATACTTGTCGTAAAATGGGCTCTACAAAATAGTTAAATTAAGTCCTTGATTTTGGGGTTAGTATGCATCTGGACATCGTGTACACTGCAAATTGCTCAATACTGAACTGAAGCTTTGACTTTGAGGTCAACTTCCATTTGGTCACTCTTTGTACTTTAAGTTGTGGATTGTATCATGCAAAATACTGAAGCTAGGACCTTGAATTTGGGCTTAGTTTGCAATTTGTCCTCTGGGGAAGAAGACTTAATTATTGTAAATGGAAGGCTTGGTTGGTGGGTTTGGAATAGGAAAGATTTATTCGGGGCAGATTAAAGACTTGTAACTTCTTATTGTTAATTGGCTCGTTGTGATATAATATTTTATTAGTGTCTTCATCTCAATTTCATGTAACTTATATGTGATATTCCTAACGGAAATATTAAGTCAATAACAAAAACATGCACTATAACAACAACTAGGAAATTCAACACATATTCAAGAAATCAAAACACGAGGAAATGCACAAAAACTCGGAACCATTTTATTTATTTCCAAGCAAATAGACTATAAATGAGTATGAAAGAGGAACCTGGGCTTGCTATAGCAAGAAAATCCAAACCTAGGTGATGATCAAGCTGCCCAAATGTCAGATGAGCTCCCCACCATGATTCTATGCTAGCCCAGAAAATTATTGCCACTGTTGTTGTAGGTGAATTGAGATTTTGGCCCTCAAATCTACCCCTCAAATTCTGGAAAATTTAATGTAGGCTCTCCACACCAGCGCTAACAAAACCCAAAAATATCTCACGGACCCAAGTGGTGGAAATGGCCCTAGGGTGAATTGCGCCATCCTCCAACAATTTATGTTGCTAACTGCTAAATGGAATGGAACTACGAATTTTTCTCTCAGAAGTGCTCAGAAAATTCTATAAAATTAGTCCTAGCCTCTATTGGAAATAATATTGAGAGGGGGGTGAATTAGTATTATCAGATCAATAATTTAATTTTCAAAACTGATTTGTATATGCTACTTCAGTTAAGTGAACTAGCATGTATACGCAACTGTACTTAAGGCAACCAGCATATATGCAGAGATCTTTTGATTTACCCAAATTATCATGCATTGATCTTTAACTAGTATATCAGGAATTCATTAGACAATGCAGTAAAAGCAGAATAAAACATCACACACAAGCAACACACATGAACACCAAGATATAAGGTGGAAACCCAATGTCGGTTAAAACCACATGTTGTTGTTGTCTCTGTCTTCTTTTAATAATAAGAAAATCTATTTACAATTTTTGTACTGGTGCAGTCTTATACCAGTACGCAGGCTTCTACCTGCAGAAGGCTACATCCTTCTCTCGTTCTCCAGCTTCTACTGGAAGGGAGCTACAACCCCCTATCTCTTGTACTAGCCGATATTTTTACTAGTATGTAGGTGCTGACCTACAAAAGGCTACGACCTTCTTTCTTCCTTCGGGGACCACGTTTCGTAAATCTTCAGATTGGATCCATCAACAACATCATTCAATCATCAAATACATCTGCATCAACCAATCACCTTTTGAACCATCCACAACCAAATCAATCATTCACTTAGACAACCCATCAATCTGATCATTCAGAGTACTGTCACTAGACTACAGTAACCAGAACCCAAACCAAAACCCAAAACTCTGCAACAACAAACAGCAACACCTAAAACATATTTTATAAGGTATACGCTACTTCCATGTGTCGAACCTGCGTGTACACGCGCTTTTCTCAAAGCCAACCAGCATATACATCTGCAAATATAAATTCAGAGTTCTGCAACTATTCCAGACTTTAGTTATACCCAGATCATATCATTTATAGAATAATATATGCGTCAGTATTTAGATATGAGCTTCAATACAAAAGATAGTTCATTTTACACCTTAAGATCTTGATTCATCATTCGATCTGATTCCCCAACATCGGCTAAAGTTCATCCTTGGTTCAGATCCAGCTATGCACCATAACCCAATAACCTGCATACTAGATCTCACACTTCATCAGATACTCGATACTTGCACACTTTGGCCTAATGATCTTCTCCTCCTTTTATAGTTTGTAGGCCTTTCTCAATATCATGGACCAAAACCACTGAGGACCAATACCTTGGACCAAATACCTAGGGTCAATACCTTGGACCAATACCATGGATCAAAATACCATGGACCAAATACTTCGGACCAAAAAACTTAGTTTTCCAAGGTATACGCACTTTTCCTTTTGTGAAAGTGCGTGTGTACGTATACGCGACTTGTATACAGTGAACCCGCGTGTATACGCGGCTTGGCCAATGGTGAACCTGCGCATACCTCTCTTTCTTCATTCTGTGAAGTCTGATCTGTAACTCTGTGCTATTAACCTATTGTACTGTGATCTGTCATCTGAGTGAGTTGCCATCAAGGACAACACCTGAATCATAATGCCAACAGCCTCCTCTCACCAAACCCACAAAAACCCAAAAAGGATTTGGGTTGAATCCATTGACCCCTGGTGACCCCCAATAAGTGTCAATTGCTCAATTTGGCCAGAAAATGCCCTACAATTTAGATATTGTTGAATTTGGCCCAAATATCCCTCCAAGAAATCCTCCCTAACTCCTGCAAATTTTTCCCCTCAATCACCAAGCAGATCCCAACTCGAATCCTCCCCAAATTCTGAATCTCTGCAAGTGTACAGAAGCTACAAGTAAACGCTTGCACAAGCCCTGGAATAAATAAATTCAGTCCTCCAAAATGCAGCACTCTCGGCCCTGCAAATCCCAAGGAAAAATTTGCCCTCCCTATGGATAATTCTCTGCAAATTCTCTGGCCAAAACTCCACTATCTGCTAGCTTCTCTCAGCCCCTTCAAATTTCCTTTTGCGCCCTATGAGAAGCACACTCCAACTGGAAATAGTATGCAATGTAGCTCCTAGAGAAGCCATAAGATAGACTCCTTATTACTCCCCTAGGGTGACACTCGAAGTTCACCGAAGAGAGGTGGAATTCTGCTTGGAATTCCTGGTGCTAAATAAAACTTTTCTTCTTGTGCTAAATAGCCCCAAGAGAAGATGAAAGGTGAAATGTAACAGTCAAAAGATGATTAGCAAATGAGTCCATCCTCCTTTAATAATTTCTCCCCATGCTTCGAGACTTCTTTTTTATTTATTACTTTATTGTTGGGGGCCATTTTCCACTGACTTTTGCCTCCATTTTAATAAAATAATAATTTGTTGCCAATCTCCAATAAAATAATGCTTTCTGCCTTTCTCCAAAATAATATTTGCCCCTTTACTTAATGTCATAAAAATTAAGCAAAATTCCCATGCTCACAAAATTGGGGATATTATATTCCTCCCCACCAAAAATCACTTCTCCTCAAGCAATGCCAGAACAAAAGCCCCCCTGCCTACTAATCACCACTATCATCACCAGTAATTCAGGGTCCCAAATGTGCCATTGATTCAACCCCGATCTCTGCATTGTCTGACTATGAAGGAATCTCTCAATACCAAGATCCCAAGTCATCCTAATCAATGAGAAGCACCCCTGCTCCACTTGTCCCACCACATATAAGCTCCAAAAGTCCTCTACATACTATCAATTAGTAGAGCATCATGATAATGTAGGACTCTATCCAACTCTCGGTGAAGCTGCCCTACCAAGTAGTCCACCTCATGCACACCAAGAGTAAACTCTTGAAGATACAAACCAATCCCTATAGGGGCGAATTCTCTCCCGCATGAGCTCCTGATATCCTCCTGCTGACTAACCTGCCATGTTGATGAAGTCCCCCACACCATCAGCAAGTCACTAAAGCCCAATGGAAAATCTGAGTGATCTCCCACTATAGCAGCGAGATCATCCCTAAAGATCGCTGAGTTGTTTAGTATTGCGATGCTCCAGTCCCATGCTCGCCTCAGAAAAGCGCCACCACGTTGTCCCTGTGCCAATCTAACTCAAGTAGGCTTCCCATCGTGTGCACACTACAACCTTGTCCCTTGTAACCTGGAGGCGAAATATCGACGAAGGCCAAGCTCATATTGCCCAGGTATCTCTATGATGTCAATATCTACCCACCCATCGCTAGTCTCGATTTTGAGCCACAACTGAAGAAGCCTGCCACCCCAAACAATGGAGGCCTCAGTGATCCCCCATGTGTCAATCCCAAAGTGAGCTAGATCACCCTCTGCTATGGTCCTGCTCCTCACGAGATGGAGTCGCCTGTCAACCAACTGAATCCCTGGATCCCATAGCTAGACCTGTTGTGGCATAGCTCTAACAACTGCTAGAATTTGTTTATTCCTCATCCCTAGTCCTTGCATGCAACCAACATATAGGCCCCATATATCATGAACTAATCTGATGCATGCTAAACTGCCCTGCATCTGCCACTGTGTAGTACAGATGACTGCTAGAAGCCACATGTGCCAAATAACTACCCCCTAAAGGCAGCCAATAGATGGGTATCAGATACTCATAATCGACTCAATGTATGCGGGCTAGTCCTATTCCTGCCAACCATCACCACTGAGTCTGTCATCTGCCCTCTCAATAATGCGCCAATACAATGTCTAGAGGCCGAACACATACTGGAAAGTTTCCTTAGCCGTATACGGTATCCTCTGCTCATGCATGGTCCTAACATGCCCTGTGGAAAGAGTGGCACATGTCTCCCTCGTGACCAGCTCCCTAGGCGTAGGCTCACTGAAGAACGATGTGCCACTCGTGCAGATGATCACTGCATCCCCAAACCTGTGGCTATCAACTTGTGCATCAACCCAATGCCACTGCTGAGAAGTCTCTCCCCTAGTGCGTTGAGTGTCATCCCAATATCTCAAGTAAGCTCCCTGTCCCCCGGTGCTCATGCCTAAAGTGTCAAAGGACAACAGCCAAATTGTCTGTGCCTGTAAGTGATGTATAAGAGGGACAAGCATGTGAGTCCCCATGAATACCATCAAGTATCACTCATTTGCGTCCCCATCAATGGTAGGTGAACTACACCCAAGGTATGCCCGGTGTCTCCATCCATAAGTCTCCTCGAAGGCAACTCTCCAAGACCTCGTTGTGCAACACCATATGCCCCTGCATCCCACTAAGTATCCCTGTACTCCTCGACCTAGCACTGTACCCTACGACCTATCCATGTACACCACTAGATACCCCGTGCTACTACAGTACCATCCTATACCGTCTCATATCCTATCTGTGTCATTGTACTTGGCACTCCCCTCATGTACTCAATGCGATTTGAGTCACTCAATGCAAACCAACATGCTACATCAAACAACCATGCATCTCCATGCTCCTCTACAGGCCACTACTCATCACTACATACCTCTATACAACACTGGATGTTAGGGTCTAAAATTGGGTCTGTGACTCTGTATGCATCAGGTCGCATCCCTCTTCATAACACTAGACTCTACGACATATCTTTGTGCACCCTTGGATACCACTAAATACTGTCGTACCACCCTGTATCATATGCCATCCCGCATGCGGCAATGCATCCACCACTCAGCTAGTAAGCCCTCCATGATGTGTGCTACATCTCCCCATCTACTATGAAAGACCTGAGAGGCCCGACTCCTCACGTACCAGCGGGAATGACACTATTGTGCCTATCCTCGGTAGCTCTTGTGTCTAATATACCAATGAGAGAGCACCGTCTCCATGTAATGCCATGTCTAGTGGTATGTTGATGCCACCTCCTCCTACAAGCTCCTACCAGAGTAGGCTAATCACCCTGTGACTCCACGCACTGTCAATATGCCAAAACAACTCATGAAATCTGTCTGCTCCCCTATCAAACCATCCTGTCACTAGTGTTGTCCAGGGCTCTGATGGAGATCTGAAAATGTGTGTGTGCCCAAACATCGGACCCATCACGCAGTTACTACCATCACCTACTAGCTTTATGATGTGATAGGAAATCCCACCTGGATCCCAACAATAGTCTGGCCCTCGAGTCCCTCTAGTAATCCATGGCCTCTGCTAAAAAGTTGCCATTGATGTATCCAACTGCCTAGCTTGCTCCATCAGTACCAGCTCAGTACCTCTAGCCATCCAATCCCAAAGGAGGGATTGAATGTATAATCCCCTGTGGAAGGAACAAGCCCTCCAAGCTAATGCAGTGTCATACTCAACTCATGTTGCTCAATCCTGCTAACCTGGCCATACCCTCGGGTATGTCTAGACAACTTTGCCTCCCTCAATAAAATGCGTAAGGGTGGACTAATAATGTTGTAAATCTCGTCAGTGTGCCTCTGAAACGAACTGTGTTGAAATCGCAACGTGTAGTCACTATGCTTCCCCTCATCAATGGCTAGCCCAAAAAATGGTTGCATATCCTCCTCCATCATGGACTCAACATGAGCCTTCAACTGCTCCTCCATAGATAACCCAACACACAAGACATGCTCACCAGTGAACTGCAAGTGATTGTCGTCCGGTAACTCTAGCATATATTTGGATGCCTTTGTACCTATCGACTCCTCATAAACGGTGGAGAAGTCTCTGGGCACCTCATCAACCTGTGGTACGTTGTTATCACCCGAGTACTCGGTCACAACCCCAGATACCTCAACAACGGATGACATCTCATCAACGGGTGTATGCTCAACTGTCTCCTCGCCAACCATGGCCCCTTCAACTAATCCATCTTCTGCCTTAATCTTCCTCATCATCCTTACATAATTCCACTGAATTCCCACTTATTTGTGCATGTCTCTTAGTTCACAGACTCCCCAAAAGAGAGGGCCGCTTGAATGCCATGTCCCAATGATTGGTATGCCCTCCAATTTGCTGCCAATTACTCCACATTAGTTGCAATAATGTCTTTCCATCTTGATGCATTATCCATAATTTTGGGCATACTAGATTTGTTCTATAATTGAGAATGGTCCTAATTACCAATTGTGGTATGAATTAGCTGCTTCCCCACATCAATCATCATTTTTTGGATCTTAATCACCTCACTCAAGGTCATTGCCATGTTGTTTGATTTTAACCTTTCTTTGGATCCCATGATTAATTATTTTCTTTTTTTTTCTTTGGTCATGTCATAAAATGAAGCGTTTCCCACAGGTTGAGCCAACATTATGGCTGTGATACCATTGTAATATCCTAATAGAAATATTAAGTGAATAACAGAAAAATGCACTACAACAACAACTAGGAAATTCAACACATATGCAGGAAATCACAACTCGAGGAAATGCACCAAAACTCTGGGCCATTTTATTTATTTCCGAGCAAATAGTGTACAAATGAGTATGAAAGAGGAATCTGGGCTTGCTACAGCAACTAAATCCAAACCCATGTGATGATCAAGCTACCCAAATGTTAGATGAGCTCCCTACCATGATTTTGCACTAGCCCAAAAAATTATTGCCACTGTTGTAGGTGAACTAAGATTTTGGCCCTCAAATCTACCCCAAAGATTCTGCAAAATTAAATGTAGACTCTCCACACTAGCTCCAACAAAACCCAGAAATACCTCACAGACCCAAATGGTGGAAATGGTCTTGGGGTAAATTGCGTCCTCCTCCAACATTTTATGTTGTTAACTATTGAATGGAACTAGGAATTATGCCCTCAAAAGTGCTCAGAAAATTCTATAAAATTAATCCTAACCACCTCTCACCAAACCCACAAAAAACTAGAAAGGGTTTGGGCTAAATCCACCAACCCTTGGTGACCCCCAACAAGTGTAAATTGCTCTATTTGGCCAGAAAACGCCCCACAGTTTATATATTGCTGAATTTGACCCAAATCTCCCTCCAAGAAATCCTCCCTAACTACTGCAAATTTCTCCCCTCAATCACCAACCAGATCTCAAGCATGAATGCTCCCCAAATTCTAAAGCTTTGCAAGTGCACAGAAGCTGCCAGTAAATCCCTGCACATGCCTTGGAATATATAAATTCGGTCCTTCAAAATGCAACACTCTCGGCCTTGTTACCCACCATTTTGTGGGTGATATCCCCACGAGATTTTTTTTTCCAATATGGTCCTCATTCGGCAGCTAGCAACCCCTTGCAGCCACCAACTAGCTCGTTGTGCCATTTCTCCACCACCTAAGCCAGCGATGTGGTCCTTCACCCATTTGCCATCATTCGTGACTCCATAATATACCGAGACTCCTCCCATTAGTGAAAATCCATAAATAGTAGGGAGCCTTAGCTGAGGTGATAGTGGGCTAAGTCTCCATTTGTTTCCCTTTGTCTAGCTTTTTGCCCTATAGGGATCCCCTTTAGGTCCCCTGCTAGTTTGAGCAGTGGCAGGCCCAGCGAGTGGATAAGTCGGCTTTAACCCAGTGTCCAAAGAACTATAAATGTAATGTTCCAAATTTTGTGTGCGCTAAATCATTAAGGAGTTTTGGCCAATTTTTGGTAATATTGAATAAAAAAGCAAAAATACATTATTTTGTGGGAAAATGGTGGAAATTACTATTTTAATGAAGAATGGTGGCAAATTAATATTTTATTGGAGGATGGAGAAAAATTATTATTTTATTGGAGAATGGCAGCAAAATAATATTTTATTGAGAAATGAGGGAAATGATTGTTTTATTCAAAATGGTGGCAAAAAGTCTCCTAGTTGAAAATGGGCCCCCACCAATAAAATAATAGGGAAAAAGGAGAATCTAGAAGCTAGGACGCTCAAAGGAGAATTATAAATAAAAGAGACTCAATTGCAAAACGTTTATTCTATCTATTTCATGGACAAGTGAAGGGAGCTCAAGCGAGTTCAAGAGTTGAGCGAAACTCAAGCTAATTTTGGTGGACTTCGAGTACCAACCTAGTTAGCTAATTGGGGAAGATTACCCAAGGTCTTCCACTGGTGCTCAATAGGTTTGGTCGTTTGATTCGATTTTGAAGATCTGATCATAATCTGTTGCAGGAGGTTGTTGGAGTCATAATTTGTATTTGCAGGTCTATCTCTTCCAAAACCAAGGGTCGAATGCAATGATTCTTTCAAGTGATCAAGTACAAGATTAGAGAGGCAAATTCTGAATCATTTTCATTGCCATTCCAGTGTTAGATCTCCCAGGGCCGAGAGCTTTTTACGAGCAGGGACGTATCGCTGGAGGTGAGGAAGCCAAGTTACATATCAGGAGAGGAGCAGAATTATTTCGTGCATGAGCAGGGGACTCAAGGTGGAGTTATTGTGTAAAATAGTTGTGGTTTTTAAGAGCTGAATTGTGGCTCATCATTTGTGTAAGGCTGATAAATCAGCCTCAGAAAATTAATGCATATCTGGACAGAATTATTGTTACACCAGAACTATAATTTCAGAATCATTCTATCTTTGTTTTTAGGGCAAAAAGGGATCGTATCATCAGCAAATTCCATGAAGATTTAAGGAGATCAGATTACATATTTAAGGAGTCATTGTTCCAGATCTGATATCTCATTTCAGACACTTGTAGCAGCTGATATCACATTCTATATAACTGTAGCAGCTCTTTTGTAGAGGCCAAATTTGGCACTGTGCCTGTAGCAGCATATCTAGAGAAGTTGAATTGGTTTCCAAGCAGTTTAGAGATAAGTTTTGTTGTCAGATGATGGTTCCAGGTGTCAAAGAGAGGATAGATTTCAGAGAGAAGGGAACACTGTTATATGCTTGTTTCAGATCTGGAAATCTTCTTGAGGCCATGCATATTTGTATTCTTGTAGCAGCCCTCCAAGATCAGTCCAATTCCCAGGTCTACTCTCCATGGTGACATTGTAACCTTGGCATTACTCTCAATAAAGTCCATGCTTGCTTTAGATTGCTCTAATTTCAGTTTGTTTTCTAATCGTTTGATAAAATTCATGTGTGAACCATGGAAGAGAAATTCAGAAATTGGCACTCTAATTGTTTATGTAAAGGTGTTAAAGGAAATTTTGATATTTTCTGGAACATTTGGTTGAAAACAATTGGAAATCGCCTTGTCAAAACAAACATACACCTACAGCAGTTTTATTCATAAACCATTTTACAAATATCTCTCTAGGAACCCTCATTTAACTTAGAGAAACTAGTGTTGTTGAACATTTTCCAAAAAGCGATATTACAATAAATAAGCGATGAGGAGGAGAGTTTTAGCCACATGCTCAAGCAAATTGGTTCTGTTCTAGGGCAGCAAAGGAGTAATTCTGTAGTTCATACCTCATGAACCAAGGGGAAAAGAAGTGAAGCTGAGTTGTAGCCAAGTTGGAGGAATTTTTGTCAGATATATTTGCTGCCCTACCTGGGCTGTGAAAAGGGTTTCTGGCACACTTTTTGGGAAGGTTTTTGGTTCTGATTTCAAGGAGGCTGAATTCCGGTCTAATCTAGACACCAAGTTTCAACCCTGTTGGAGACCAACTCTCAGCCCTACTGGAGATCGAGTTTCAACCTTGCTGGAGACCGAGTTTCAACTCTGTTGGAGATTGAATTTCAGCCCTTTTGGAGGCTAAGTTTCTGCCTTGTTGAAGGATGAGTTATAGGCCTGTTGGAGGCTGAGTTGTAGTCCTGGTCAGAGTTATAGACCAATTGGAGGTTGAGTCCTAGTTGGAGGCCAAGTTCTAGACTAAGTTGTGTATAAGCTGTCAGAAGGGAAGACTTTCTTTGAACAAATTCCAAGCCTAGATGTTGTCTCTTGAACAATTGTAAGTTGGTGCTTACCAAGGATTGGTGTGCTCATCTTCTTAAGCAGTTGGAGCCTACAATTTATGTAAGTTGGTGCTTGTTTCTGCACAAACTAACACACCTTGTAAATAGGCAAAAGCTAGAGGGCACAACAACAACTGGGATAGAGGCCCACTAGCACCACAGCCTAAGTCCCCTACTCTTCTCGGATTTTCACTGACGGGAGGAGTCCCAGTATGACTCACTTGTGATAGATATGAATCTATGGTAGGTTTGATGTGAGGAAAGGTGGCTCATTCAGTGGAAAGATTCAATAAATGTGTGAGCTTTGGGAGAAGCTAGTAAGACTTTCCACAAGAAAACCCTTTGAAAGAAGGCCACACAAGGCGTAGGGTTGAGATATTTATGGAGGTATGAGTTCATGCAAGGCCCAAGTAGGCAAGAGAAAAGGCAATTAATGATTTACTCCAACGAGTGTTGAAGCAAATGCCTTCGAAGAATCCCCAAGTTGAAGGATTAGCTTCTAGGGTTCCCTCTTGGTGTGATGGCTAGGGCATCAAATTTCTGGAGATTCCACCATAGGAAATCCACCAAAACTTGAGGATCACTAGAGAAGACACTAACGAAGAGTTATGTCCAGACGGAATTCGAAACGCACTCCTCTAGTGTATTTTGCACCAAGCCCTAGAGAGGCCTCCTTACCCTTAAAGCGGTGAGGAAAAGTGTTGAAGAATCTAAGGCAATTAGGTGTAGTGTGATTCTTCTTGACTAGATAACAATTTGTGAAGTCTTTTTACTATTCTTGTTAGCTTAATCTTCTTCTTCTTATTAATGCATGTGTGTGTACTGCATCAAACTACTACCAAAACCATAAGAACAAGAACACAAGATGTTGACTCTCAACCAGGGCCAAAACCTCTCTTCTCTTGAGAGGAAAACCCTTTAGTAAGTTTCTTTTATTGAAGCTTCTTATTGATCGATGCCAAACCCTAGACCCTCGACAAGAATATCCTCAAAGCACAAGTCAAGTCCTTTCTCCTTTCTGCACTATGTTCCCCGACACATGGACTTCTCCTTCCGACACTTTGCTCTCCAGCACTTCGTCCTTTTCTTTACTGCTTTGTCTAGAGATAGATCTTGGCTATGTTAGCTTCTTAATGATATATTCTTCTTCCTTTCTTCCAGATGTTCTTCACTTAAGGAGACACCCTTCTCGAGATTCTTCTTGAGGTAGGTTTGCAAACATGATGTCATTGAACAACAACCCTAGTTTTGCCACGTATGGTAGGAACCCTAGAGAATTAGGGTCCTTTTCCTTCGCTAGAGAGATAGGCTTCTTCACTTGACTTGGGAGGCCTTATAGGCCTAGTTTCAAGCCCAAACAACACTAGTTCATGAACTGTTTGTCCCT
Organism: Pinus taeda; assembly: GCA_000404065.3. NCBI lineage: Eukaryota > Viridiplantae > Streptophyta > Pinopsida > Pinales > Pinaceae > Pinus > Pinus taeda. Next base: position 42,606 of record APFE030123339.1, on the reverse strand, counting down.
GCTATCATATCCACAAACTTGACCTCCTTTTCTTCGCACATGTGACTTTTTCTAGCCCTAGAAACAGTCCTCTACCTTCGCTTTTCTTCCTCCTTTCTTTGTTGCACTTTGGAGATCCTTTAGACTTGTTTCGCTTCACTTCTTCTCAGCTTCTATCTTCGCTAATTTCGTAGATGTTTGATCGACATTGAGAGGGAGTGGACAGCCTCTATATATAGAGGATTATCCCTCCTTTAGGCCGACTTGCTATCTTTAGGCTGACTTGACTATTTCTTCATTATTTTGTTGCTTGAAGGCTTTTGTTGCAAGGAGAGACTTTGATTTGCTTGGAGGTATTCCTTTTGACCTTTATACCATTTTAGACATAGTGTAACATGCCCTCAAATGGTCTTACATAAATACATTGACTCTTTGACTTCCTAGAAGCACTTAAACATGTGCTTTGACCTACTTCAATGAGAAAGAAACTCATTGACAAATATCATAAAAATAATTTCTCTTTTCTTGAATAAATACAAATATCAAAGATACATTTATGAAGACCGAACCTAGTTACACTTTCTTCAACACTCCGTCTTAACTAGGGAGGTATTCACAAATCATTACAAGGTGTTTGGTTATTTTTCAATCTTGAAGAATTCACATAAGAGAAACCGGATTTGCAATCCATTTGTTCTAGCATCATAATAACCAACAGTGTTTCCACAGCAAGGCCTTGACTAACAACTCCATCTCTCAATAAATTAAAGCACAATGTTGGCGAGACCAGTGACTTATAGACACCTTAGTCATTGTCTCTCAAGGTACATACCCATCCGGGTGTTCACTGAGTATGACCTTCTAGGACTATTCTTGTCTTAGGTTCCCAACCCTCAAAGAATATCAGTCCTCTTGCCTACTCTTGTCTTGGATGCCCTACACATCCTCAAAGAGTATCGGATGCCAGATGATTACCCAATCCTCCCATTCTTTCTTCCCAAGTGAAGACAAGAATGTTATGTCTATGGCTTCCTCTCAATTAAGAGATGCCCAAGTATCCTCTAAAAAAGGTACTTGTCCAAGTTCCTTTGTAATTGGGAACTTGTTATAACTACCTCTTAACTAGGGACTTGTCCATTCATCAACAACTTCTTATTCGTGAGTCCTTCAGCTGCTTCATCTTCTTCTTTCCTTCGATGTCATGAAGTCTTGGCTCGAACTGTGAAAATTTATGAATCTACACATCAGAAATCCTACTGCAATCACTAGTTTATCATCTCCTACTTGTTTTTACATTCAACAAGTTACTTAATTATTTAAATAGCGATGAACACACTATCTCAAACTACACATACATACAGATCATAAACTAATATAGAACGAGACAAATACACAAGGGACGTCGTTATTTTTGGACAATCATCCCCAGACAAAGCAAATTCGGGAAAACCGGTGCAATATATAGAGGATTTGTATTATTAAGCAAGCAGAATCTGAGTACAATAGGTTGCTTCTCACACTGGCTAACCTTTTAGAGATATTATGGCAGCAAGAAATACATGCAAAGATTTACCTTGTTCTCCAAGTCTCAACTGATCAACTGAATGGATAACTCTGGCAAGCACTATGAAAATCCTAGCACAATCTACTCTGTGTGGGCCAGTGTCTTGCCTCTAGGAGACTGTGTCACTTCTCTATTGGATCGATTTTCCCTCAGAAGGTTTGACTTCAGCCCTCCTGGCTTAGAACATCGAACTCCCAGCGAAATCTCGAACTTCCCTCAATTATCTCGCACTACCACTGCAAGAACCCTCTTGGCCTATGTTAGCTCTACGTGAGCCCCTTCTTGGGTTGCGTAGGCCTCCGCGCTGCCTCTCTGCCTGGTAGTCATTGGCTCGAAACTCCCTTTCGATCCAACTCTTTGCTACTGCCCCTCTCACTGCAATAGATCACTTGTTTGATTTTCTCAACAAACCTCGCCCCAAAAAAATCGAACTAACTGATCTCTCAAGTGTGCCTCCAACTGACCCTCAAGCCTCCTCTTATACTTTTCCTGTTGATGAATCAACAGCCGAGATTAAGTCCCTAATCAACGGCTAAGATTAAAACAAACTTTATCCTCATCACTCAGAAGTTTCTCACCATATTCTTCTTAATACCCATTAATATTTTTATTTTCCTAAGTTTAGACTTGGGAACCCATTAAAAATATTAATTATTTTAATAACTCCTCATCCGGGTGGAATTTCTCCAAACGATTCCTGGGTCTTGGAGATCTCATGTGTTCTAGACCCTCCACAAAATTTCGGAGCTGGAGCACATCCGATGATATCCAAAATCAACACTCCCTCTTAGCGAGGAATGTGCTCTAGTAACACTTCTCAACAGAAGTACTACACTAATCTAATGCATTGATCCTCTGTGCTGTTGATGCTTGGCCCGATGCCCTTCATCCACTGCACTGTTGCTTCCCATACTACTGCCCATGACTCTGCCACTGCCATTGCTACATCTGTACTACAACTCCCTCTCAACATGTTGCCTCATGCTGCCCATAGCACTGCCACTGCTACATTTGTACTACAACTCCCTCTCAAAATGTTGCCTCATGTTGCCCATAGCACTACCACTGCTAACTATTGCACTGCAACTCAGTTTCTGAGAAGTAAGCAACTGAAAAATCACCCAAGCACTGACATGCTGGTTAGTATGTATGCTTCATGATGCTGAAGCTACCTTTGCTACTAATTTGCACTGACCCTCTGCTGCTACTGCGCTGCTACAAACTACGTTGTGCCTCTCGCAATGCTACAACATCCACTGTTCTGCCTCAGGCTTTAGCACTCTAGCTCTGCCACTATCGCTCCATCACATCTCGCTCCACCCGACACCTATCATTTTGCTACTATCGTTAAGGGCTCTCGTCGCTATATGTGATCCAAGAGTTTGCGCACCTCAAGGATCCTATTCACTCATGTAGTGTCCTCTCGACTACAACTCCATGTCGCCCCACCTCTTCTCCAGAGGTGCAGGAGCACTCATGGCACAATCGTCATCCTCACCTTCCCTATCAGCTTTCGCTGGAACAGCATTTGTGTCAGAAGACTCCTCCTTGCCCTTCTTTCGGGGGTAGTGAGTGGCGAAATGTCCAAGTTCCCCACACTTTAAGCATCTGACCTTGGAAATATCCTTCTTCTTTCTCTTTTGCTGCCCTTGTTGTCCCGATGATGCGAGAGCTACATCCTCCTCCTCTTCCTTCTTGACTCGGGCTCCTTCGCTGCTACTCCCTTCCTTGGTCAACCTCCTAATCTCTTCTTGTCAAAGAGTTGCCCACATCTCCTCCCAACTGGGGAATCGCTCTACCCAAGATACTTTGGACAAATGTCTCCCAGTCCTCGATGACTGAATGCAGGGCAGTCCTGGCCATGAACTCAGCATCTGGTGTAGACCCCACGGAAGTCAACTGGTCGCGAATCCATTGCAACCTAAGGAGGAAGGGATCGATCTCTTCTCCCTTCTACATCTCAGAATCTGGTGTAGACCCCACAGAAGTCAACTGGTCGTGAATCCCTTGCAACCTAAGGAGGAAGGGATCGATCTCTTCTCCCTTCCGCATTTGCCATTGTCTCAATTGATTTTCTAATAGCATCTTCTCTTGGACAGAAGTGCCCTGGTACAAAGTTGTCAGTGTTTCCCACATCTCCCTTGCTGTGTCCTTCTCAGCAATGTATGGGACCACATGATCTTGGACCCCATCTAGAATCATGCATTTAGCCTTCGCCTGGGCCTCCTCGTACTTCTACAGCGGATTAGTGTCGATCGGAACAACAACTACTTTCAAGGCATAGTCCTTCATGTGATGTTTGTCTAGGATTGCCAGGATCATGGCCTTCTAGATGACAAAATTGGATGCTCCATCCAATCTATCCTGATCCCTCAGTCCATTGACCGCCATCTCTGCTCAAAAAATATAAGATTGGTTCTCTTCTCCCTCTCCTGCTACTAATCCAGCAAGACTCAGATCTGGATTTCTTTGGCGCAAGAAACCCTCTAAGGAACAAGCTCCTCTAGACTCCCTTTGAGTCCTAATTTCCTTCACAGAAATACTCCTGCCAAATGTCGAACCACTCCTCTCAAATCCTCCTTTGCTGCTGCAACCCGGATCTAGATTTCTTTGGCTAGAAATTTGTCAAGGCAGTGACTCCCTTTACCTCGGCTTTGTCTCCACAGACACTGTTCTGCACCAACAGCAACAACGTCCCACTAGCTCCAATGATCGAATCTGTTATGCTCCTCCAACCCTGGCAACTAACTATTTCGAGCCTCTCAAGCTTTACGTTGGCCTAGAGAGCTAACGCAGTCACTGCATGAGCTCCTCTCAGTTTATGTGTCACCCTCTGCAGGCTCAAAATGCTGACGCGGGCACTGCGTGAGCCTCTGCGTCACTTCTCTGGCTATGTGTCACTCCTTCAGCTGCTCCTGTGCCTTTGAAATGACATCGTCACTTAGGACAGTTGCTTCTCTACAACAAATTCTCTAGATCTCTCGGTTGATGTCTTCAATCTCCTATGATCTACAATGCTCTAATACCATGTGAAAAATTATGAATCTACACATTAGAAATCCTACTGCAATCACTGGTTTATCATCTCCTACTTGTTTTTACATTCAACAAGTTATTTAATTATTTAAATAGCGATGAAAACACTATTGCAAACTACACATACATACAGATCATGAACTAAAATAGAACGAGACAAATACACAAGGGACACCGTTATTTTTGGACAATCGTCCCAGAAAAAAGTCATTTCGGGAAAACCAGTGCAGCATATAGAGGGTTTGTATTATTAAGCAACCAGACTCTGAGTACAATGTGTTGCCTCTCACACCGGCTAACCTTTTAGAGATATTATGGCAGCAAGAAATACATATGAGGGTTTACCTCATTCTCCAATTCTCAATTGATCCACTGAATGGCTAACTCTGGTAAGCACTATGAAAATCCCAACACAATCTGCTCTGTGTAGGCCAGCGTCTTGCCTCTAGGAGACTTCGTCACTTCTCTGTTGGATCGATTTGCCCTCAAAAGCTTCGACTTTAACCCTCCTAGCTTAGAACATCAAACTCCCAGCAAAATCTCGAACTTCCCTCAATTATCTCGCACTGCCACTGCAAGAACCCTCTTGACCTGCATAAGCCCCTTCCTGAGTTGTGTAGGCCTCTCTGTTGCGCCTCTGATGCTACTGCTGCCTCTCTGCCTTGTACTTCTTGGCTCGAAACTCCCTTCCAATCCAACTCTCTGCTACTGCCCCCTCACTGCAACAGATCACTTGTTCGATTTTCTCAGCAAACCTCGCCCCAAAAAAACAAACTAACTAATCTCTCAAGTGTGTCTCCAACTGACCCTTAAGCCTCCTCTTATACTTTTCCTATTGATGAATCAACGACCGAGATTAAGTCCCTAATCAACAGCTAAGATTAAAACAAACTTGATCCTCGTCACTTAGAAGTTTCTCACCCATATTCATATTAATACCCATTAATATTTTTATTTTCCTACGTTTAGACTTAGGAATCCATTAAAAATATTAATTATTTTAATAACTCCTCATCCAAGTGGAATTTCTTCAAACGATTTCTAGGTCTTCGAGATCTCATGTGTTCTAGCCCCTCCACAAAATTTGGGAGCTAGAGCAATCCGATGCTACCCAAAATCAACACGAACTTCCTTTTGGTAGGGCACCATCCATCGATCACTTTCCTTCCTAGTTTGCCATGTCATTACTTCCTTTGTGGAAAGTGATCTTCTTGTCATATATCAAGATCTCTTGTCATCTCGCTACTCCTTTGTCATCTTGTTCATGCTTCAAAATATTCTTCTCATGGATTCTTCTTTGTACTTGCTTGTTCCCATGCTTTGATCTAGTAGCCCTTCATGACTTCATCCTAATATTGCTTCAACATTAAATGGTGCTTTTGTTGGATGGCTTCTTCATCATGACATCTTCGTAAAGTAGAATCAGTTATTTGCACCTTTCATATCTCCAAGGCCTTCACAGGTGTCAAGGGACCTTTCATCTTTTTCTTCCTTTGTTAAAGTTGGCATGCCTTCTTTCGAGAGGTGTCTTCATAGTATCTTGTCAGATAATGATTCTTGGTGATCATGGCGTTCTTCACATGCTTCATCTCTTTCTTCACTTGCTTCTTCTCGGATAGATTGGTCAACCACCTTATGCTATTTGTTGGAGTACTTCTTCATTGCTTGGTCCTAGTGCTAGTCAGCATTTCTTCTTCACTAGCTTCTTAGTCAGCAATCTTATACTCCTTATGTGAGTATTTCTTTCATTGAACGCATTGTAGTACATGCCTTCAAGTGTGTCATTGATGAAAGAGATCCTTCATACTTGATCGTGTCATAGAATTATTCCATGACTAAATAATATACATATGATAACATGACTAAACTTGGATGCATACATACCTGTTGACACCCAATCCCTATGATTAGGTGTCAACATTCCCCCTGTTAATCTGAAGGGATGTTGGTGAGTCTAAGCATCGTTCTAAATCTTTCAAGCTTTTCTCTTCCAAGCGCTTTAGTGAAGATGTCTACAATCTGCTCATTAGTGGAACAATGGCGAAGATGGATTGTTTTGGCCTCAACGTGATGTCAAATCAGATGATATTTTGTATTGATTTTCTTCATTCAATCATGGAACTTTGGGTTCTTGACCAATTTTATTGCCGAGGTATTGTCAATCATGAGTGGAGTCAAATGTACTTGTTTTACTTGCAAATCTTCCACAATTCTCTTGAGCCACACAATTTCTTTTGTTGCTTCAGCTGCTGCCACATATTTTGCCTCTATTGTGGAATCTGCTGGAACTGATTGTTTGTGTGATCTCCAAGAGACAGTGCCTGATCCAAGACTCATAGCATAACCCAAAGTAGATACTCCAGTTTCTTTGTCTCCATCGAAGTCTGAATTAGAGTATCCAATCAAGCTGAAGTCGCCCACATGTGTATACTTGAGTCCAAAGTCTTGAGTTCCCTTCAAGTACTTTAGAACTCTTTTTGTAGCAGACCAATGTCCCTCACAAAGCTTTTGCATAAACTTGGAGAGGATTCCAACAACAAACGAAATGTCTAGTCTGGTAGTATTCAAGTAGTTGAAACTTCCTACAAGTTGTTTATATTTTGTTGCACCCTCAAATTCTTTTCCTTCAATGGATGTGAGCTTTAAGTTTTGTTCTAGTGGAGTACTGAGAGGATTGCATTCAGTCGTGCCAAACGTGTTCAACAAATCTCCAATGTACTTCTTTTGAGAAAGGAATATGGACTTCAGATGTTGAGTTACTTCAATACCAAGATAGTAATGAACATAGCCCAAATCAGTGATTTCAAAACCTTTCCTCAATTCCTTCTTTATGGATGCAATGTAGCTCTCATTGTTCCCTATCATCAAAAGATCATCTACATATGCCACAAGATATACAACTGTTTTGCCAACTTTCTTGACAAACAAAGTTGCATCATCAAGATCAATAATGTTCGAAATTTAGTTTCAGAAGATGCTCAGTTAGTTTTTCATACCATGCTCGCAGTGCTGTTTGAGGGCATACAAGGATTTCACAAGCTTGCATACTTTATGTTCATGTCCTTTCACAGCAAATCCTTCAGGCTGGGACATAAAAACATTCTCTTTTAGATCTCCATTCAAGAAAGCAGTTTTTACATCTATTTGATGGACTTTCCAACCATTCTGAGCTGCTAAGGCAAAGAGTGTCCAGATGGTAGCCCATTTTGTTGTGGGGGCAAAAGTCTCCTCATAATCGACCCCTTCCTCCTGTGCAAAACCTTTTACCACAAGCTTGGCTTTGTGCTTGTCAAGTGAGCCATCAGCTTTATACTTGTTCTTGTAGACCCACTTGCAGCTAATTGGTTTGGTTCCCAATGGAGGATCAACTAGCTTCCAAGTTCCATTCTTTATCAAGGCATCATACTCCTTTTGCATTGCTTCTTTGAAAGAAGTTGGTTCAAAATCTGTAGACAAATTCAATTCACAATCATAAGAAACATCCATATCAACAGGTGAATCAAAGTCATCTACATCACCTCCATTTTGGTCGGGTTGAATTTCTAGTTCCTGTCTTTACAACCTCATCAGGATGAACACTTTCAAGTGTCTTTGTCAGACACTTTGGGGGACCTTTCTAAGATGGTCCAGGCTGCTCAGTTGATTGAGTTGGAACTGAATCAAGATTGAGTCTCCCAATTTTGTCAATCAAATCACTCAAAGTATCATTTGTTGTTGGAGTTTCATGCGGAGAAGAAAGTGCTTCTGAAGAAGATTCCACAGGTTGATCTAGTATAGGAATCCCCCCTTCCAGATGTGGAATCTGATTATCAAATTCTTAAAATGATTTTGCATTTGCAAATCTATCTAAGCGATCAAGTTGCCGCTCAATAACATTGTCAGCTTTGGATGATTCAAGAAAGATTACATCTCTAGATACAACAAATTTTTTATTGACTTCATCATAGAGACGATAAGCTTTGGAGGTGTTTGAATACCTCGGGAAGATACACTTACGACTCCTTGCACCAAGTTTGTTTCTATGTACCCTTGGTATCAAGGCATAACATGTGGAACCAAAGACCTTGAGATGCTTTACCAAAGAAATGTGCCCATACCACATTTCATAAGGAGTCTTGTTTCTAACAGCATTAGATGGACATCTATTCTTTACATATACAGCACATAGAACTGCATCAGCCCAAAACATCAATTTTACATTCTTGAAAAACGTCATGGAGTGCACCATATTTAAGATTCTCCTATTCATTCTTTCAGCTACTCCATTCTGTCAGGGATTATAAGGCACAGTTGTTTGATGTTTGATCCCACGTTGGCAAAGATAGTTTTCAAATTCATTTGAAGTGTATTCTTTTCCATTATCAGTGAGAATAGAGCCAATATGAGACTGTGCATCATTTTAAATCCATGTATGAAAGTTCTTGAATGTTTGAAAAGCATCAGAGTTGTTCTTCAATAAACAAACCCAACACATTCTGATGTAGTCATCAATAAATATCATCATATATTTATTTCCATTCGCAGAAGGAACAGGCATTGGACCACATAAATCTGAATGAATGAGTTCAAGTTTTCTATGTGCTCTGGAATGTGAATCATGAAAAGACAGTTTGCTATGCTTTCCTAGAATGCAAGCATCACATTGCTTAAGTTTCCTAGGAATTGTAGGCAAACCAATAACACCATTTTTCTTCAACAAGCGGAGGTTGTCATAGTTCAAGTGTCCAAATCTAGCATGCCATAATAAACTTGATGGAAATGTACCTTCTTCATAATGAGAATTGTATAGAGAAATTTTGTGCACGAGCAGAGGTACCCTGCAGTTTGAGAAGCCTTTCTTCTTCTATCCCCGTCATGACAAGTGAGTGATCTGATGCTTTTCTCACCTCAACCTTGCCATCAAACATATGAATGGAGTGTCCTTGCCAGTGGATGTGGACCAAGGACAACAAGTTTCTCCTCGGTTGTGGGAGATATAAAACAAGATGCAGAAGAAAGTCTGGAAGACCAGGGAATTTAAGCCTGATTGTGCCAAGCCCTGATGGCTTGAGTTTTGATTTTTCTGCAAAGTATACTGCTCCATCAACATTGTCAGTAAATTCTTCAAAAAAATCTCTTCTAAAAGTCCTGTGGCAACTTGCTCCTGAATCAAGCAACCAATCATTTTTCCAAGAAGCAAGTGAAACATTAAATAAGTCTTCATTTACCCCAATATTACAGTGTGCCACAACATAGTGAGCAGATTCAAGTGCTTTACCTTTCTCTTTGTCATTAGTTTACCTTTGGGTTGGTTTCTTTCCTGCTCAATTTTGTCCCAAGGCATCTTGCATGTGGATGCATCATGTGATCAATCTCTTTTGCAACGTATGCAATGCAAATCTGACTTTTCTCCTTGAGAGTGTCTGCCCCCCCACCTCTGAAATTTCTTCCTCTTCCTCTTCAACCACCTCTTCCTCTGGAAGAATCTTGAGCAAGATTCTTCTCTCTATCTGCAAGAAACACAGCCTCTTCAGAAGACTAAGGAGTTGTCTTCTTCCCAAAAGCTTTCTCTCTTTTAGCAAATTTTTTCACAAGGGAGTCAAAGCTAATATCTTTGAGGTTTCCATTTGCTTGCAATGACTCAAGATAATTTGAGTAAGTGGGATAAAGTTCCTTGAGAAAAGCTATCAGAGGAATGTCTAGTTCAAAATTAGTGACTTTGATATCATGCATAATAAATTTTACTTCTGATGCAAGAGCAAGAGGATCATGATTTTGTAATTCAAGGCTGAACAACTTAATCAAGAGTTGAACAACTTCAAGTGCAAAGTGTGAGTCATAGAGTTCCTTCGTTTTTGTAAGGCTTCGAAAGCATTTGAAAATGGCGAAATATGGCGACTCACCTCTTCATTTACTGATGCTACAATCAATGCATAAGCCTTGCTGTTCTTATTTTCCCAAATGGCGAATTCTTTGTCTGAGGTAGGCTGTTCTGGCTCTGTCTCTGTCTCCAACACACACTCCTTTCCACAATTCATTAAAAATGAGAGTGTGTTTGATTTTCCGAGACCACTCAAGATAATTTTCCTTCCCATTGAGGACCACTCCCACAATAGATATTAATGAGTGCATTTTAAAAAAACTGTGAACTGTAAAAAAATATACTACTGCTGCCAATATATAAAATGTTTTCACTTTTGGTGTTAAAGAAAAAAACACTGCACTGTAATGGCAATATTCTTAAGAAAAAAAGTGCAATTCTAATCAAGAATGCAGTTTTGGTCAAAAATGCATTACTGATAAAAATGCAGTTCTGGTAAAAAAAAATATCTTCCACCATGGCTTTAAAGGACTCCATCTTTTGTGGCTTTAAAGGACTCCATCTTCTCTATTAAAAAACAAAGAAGAAGTAGCTTAGAGGTTCTGTTCAAAACCCCATAAAACCAAAATGTAGATGTCTGAGCGTGTTTTCCTCCTTGAACCTATCGCAGGACAAATATTGAGCATCCAACTCAATCTACTGCGATACTGGAGAGCAGAATATTGGTAGCGTAGCATATTGGAGGGAGGGAGGGAGCAGCGTATGTATGGGAGCGCTGCGTATTGGAGAGAGGGAGCAGCGTATGTATGGGAGCGTGCGTATGAGTGCTGCAAACAAGCTGTAATGGAACGTTGCATATGGGAGCGTTGCGTATGAGCAGTGAGAAATAACGAAACGTTGTGTATGGGAGCGCTGCGTATTAGGCAACAAAAGAAATTGTGTGGCTCAACAAAATTCTAGAAGATTTGCAGGCAAAACAAGTACATTCGACTCCACTCATGATTGACAATACCTCCGCAATAAAGTTGGCCAAGGACCCAAAGTTCCATAATCGAACGAAGCACATCAATACAAAATATCATCTGATTCGACATCATGTTGAGGCCAAAACAATCCATCTTCGCCATTGTTCCACTAATGAGCAGATTGCAGACAACTTCACCCAAGCGCTTGGAAGAGAAAAGCTTGAAAGATTCAGAACGATGCTTGGACTCACCAACATCCCTTCAGATTAACGAGGGGAATGTTGACACCTAATCGTAGGGATTGGGTGAACAACTGTAAATAGTGTAAATAAATAATAGAGAAAATGGAGAGTCATCGGGAGATGAAACTCAACAGTCACTCCCTCATGTATATAATAATGAACAGCCTAAATGAATAATACAATCTCATTTTGAGGAGTTACCTCTTGGTCTGACAATAGCTCATCTTGATTCTCCTTTGATCATCTTAGCTTCATTTGGTTGTCCTTGGTGTGGCCCTTCCTGCTATGAAAATTTCTAAAATAGAAGTCCTACTACAATGATTAATATGACTTCTTCTACTTATTATTTCAAAGATAAGTTATCTACTGTATTCTTACGGTAAATATCAAATCATATTCTACTGTAGTCTTCACAATTAAAACATTGTAGAAATTAAATGTAAGAAAAATGTCAGCACATATACAAACACCATAACATAGTTGTTTTTTGACAATTGTCCCCGGAAAAACCCAATGTGGGAAAATCAGTGCAGCAATGAGGGTTTTATTATTCTTCAACAAAAATCAACATGTACAAAATTTCACCTAGCAGTATAGAACTAAGAAATATTTATAGACGATCTTGAACAAGTGTCTGACCCGAGAGAGAGGTTCCTTGATCCTCTACATCTCCCTGGCTTGCTCAGTGTCAATTTCTCAGTGTGGAAAAAGTCAAAGTCTGGATTAATTTGGCAAGGGTCCAAAAGTTGAAAAACTCGGCAAAGTCGGGAGTTTTTTGAAGAAGTCGGCAAAATTAAAAAAACACAAAATTATTCATTTTTTTTAATTTTTTTTAACATCTAGAATATCCACAACATCAAATAAATGCATTTCCACATAAACATGTAAAGAAAGCTAATATATAATATGTATATGAAGTCTAGTGCTACATCACATATCAAAATAGTGAATCAACTCCTGAATTTTGAGTCCTGTCTGAGTCTCAACTCTCAAGAGTTAAAATATCAACAAAAAATATAATAAATGTACATCATGAGTCATCTAAAAGTCATCAAGTAATCAGTCACTGAGATCCTCTTCCCCTTTTACAGGAATAGGGAATGGCTTTGCCTTTTCCTCTAGAGGAAGAAGACCCTGCCCCTAGGGATACAAAATCAAATGGACTCAATCGTCCTCTAGAAGCCGATGGAAGAGGTGGCCTCTGTGCTATGCTGCTACTGTTGCCCATCCTAGATGGTGTCACCTCCTCCTCAGCGTCCTCATACAACTCTGCTATTGCCTCCTGACCCTGATGTTGCTCCTCCTCCTCTATCTCTGGCTCTCCCTCCTCTGCAACTGCTACATCCTCTAGATCCACACCTAACCAATCCGGGATCGAGTGCATGATCGGCCTCTCAGTCTCGACTCTCCATGAAGAGGTGGTATCAATATTGTCCAATGAGATGGCTTCCACATCAGTAGGTTTCTGAAGCGCTCACCCACAATCGAAGATTGTAGTAGACATAGACCATGTCATTGAGGAGTTGGGACTCCAATCTGTATTAGGGTCATAGATTGTAAATTAGTACTTAGAAAATTTAAATATTAAAATTAATCAAATGAATTCAAAAAATTTAATTTGAAATCTTTTTACCTGTTGCGCTTTTTGGAGTGTATTTTGTCAAATACACTCCAGTTGTGCTCACACCCAGAGGAACTGCATGTTTGGCTGAGCACTCGAATGGCAAGCTTTTGGAGATGGGGTACTCTTGCACCATAGCTTGTCCACCAAGCATCTACAAGTTAAAAGAAAAATGAGAAACATAAAAAAAAACATTGAAATTCTAAACTTGAAAGTTTGAAACAAACTGAAGCTTACCTTGCATTTTGGTCGTCCTATTCTTAATAGCCATGTTAAAACCAAATGTGCCACCTCCCATCCTATAGACCTCCATTTCTTTAGAAATCTCCTCACTTTCTTGCTCAGATGACACCATCCTCTTGACACAAGTGAAGAATCCATCCATCACCTCGGCATCAAATCTGAAACCACAAGCATAAGAAAATGCAGGGTTGAGGTAAACACCTGCAGCATGAATGGGGCGATGGAGGGTATTGTTCCATTGCTGATCAATCACTCTCCATATGACCTGTTGTTTCTCTAACCCCTCGTCTCCCTTATCTACATAATAAGCACGAATGGCTTCTTTGGCCCTATCCATGGCCTCATACAAGTAGCCCATTGCGGGCTTGTCTCCATCAACCAACCAAAGAACCCTTACCAAAGGTTCTAAAATGGCACACACCTCCTCTACTCCTGCCCAAAAGCTCTGATCATATGAAACTAGTCTGCATATGCCCTCTCCCTCCGGTTTGCGGCTAATAGATAAAGAACAAATCCGCTGAGAGAAACATGCTCTTCACCTCCCACATAGAATTCAACAGAGACTGAAGAGATATGAAAGTAGTGGCAAACCGTGTAATGGTAGGCCGCACCAACTCTTTGTTGTTGGTGAATCTTCTCATCAAGCTAAGCACAGATGCATGATTATATATAAATTTTGTTATGCTCTTGGATGGTTCAACAATATCCCTCACAGTAGGAATCTTACCTATATCCTCCAACATCAAGTCAATGTAATGAGAAGCACAAGGTGTCCAGCATAATTTGCAGCTTTGTCCATTATGACTTGGACAACATTGCTTGGGCCTACTTCCTGAATGAAGATGTCCAACAACTCACATAATAAACGTGCATCTTTAATGTGTGCAGATGCATCAATAGATTTCATAAACATTGTCCCCTTGGAACAACTAACCAAGAAATTAAGAAGGGTCCTACCCTTCTGTTCAATCCAACCATCTGACATGACTATGCATCCAGTGTGTTCCCATGATGCCCTAAACTCTGCCAATCTAGCAGTGCAATCAGTCTTTTCATCTTGAAGAACAGGCCCTCTCAATTCTGCAAAGGGGGGGCTTTGTACCCCGAGCCAACGACAGCAACAGCATCAAACATAGGCTGGTAGAATGGGTTTGTCTTGGCAATGTTGAAACGAACATCACTCCATAGAAGACACTTATTGACCAACCTGCCAGCTTCTGCCTTTTCCTTTTTTTTCATTGATGATTTGATCTCAGGTTGTGAACCAGCTATTGTTCTAGGAACAAAAAAAGATGAGATAGAAGGATGAGTACCCATGGGTGAGGAAGGTGATGCTGCTGTAGAAGCACTGCCACTCTCAATTCCCCCCACTCTTGAGCCCCCTACAAGTTGGTTTCTTAGTGCTGCCCTGGCGTATTTTCCGTCCTCTTTATCCATCAATGATTGAATGGCATGTCGGATGATTTCTGGAGTTGGTTTTGTGCAAAGTTCAACATTTTGCCCCGGAATTTGCCCCAAATGGAATTTTAATCTGTTGATGCCTCCTGACATATGCTTGCCACACAACTTGCAAGTCAAATACATTCTATTGACCCCCCAGTTTCGGGTGTAGTATTAGGCTCATCAAACTCCCACATAGCATCCAAAATCCTCGTGTTTCGTTTTAAACTTTGAGCTTGAATTTAAAGTTTAAACCTGGGCACAAAAAAAATTGAAACAAATTAAATTAGCAATGATCCATCAATATAGTCCTAAATGATGTCCTGAAAGTTTGAAACGATCACTCAAACACTGTATGTATGCTGATCCTATTTGGCTATATTTGACATAAAGCACAGTAGGGTTTTTGCAGGACTTTGTTCCCTATAGATTTGTAGTACGAACTTCCTCTAAATTTGCCAGCCCATATAAAATCTTGAACATGTAATAGATTTGCATCAGTTTTATTAAATGACCATATTCAACCCTCCTTGACACTTGGAACCATCTTAATACATTAATGTTTATCTTATTTACTTTCCTCAAACCCTAGTCAGACTAGTGAAAGGGTAGGCTGGAGTCTAGACTCTAAACTATTGATAGTAGGCCAAGAAAGAAGCTCAGACTCTGTAGCTGTTAGCAGGAATTAAGGCAGTGAATCTGGTTCATTTTGATTTTATATACAATATTGAATTTTCAATTTAATGACAGAACAAAATGTCACTGTAAGTACTAAGAAGAGATTTTTTTTGAAGAAAAGAATGGATTTAACAGGGACAGGTTGCTTGGTTATTTACCTTTAAAATATGTGGATGAAATAAATGAAGTCTTCCTTCAGGTATTTTAAGATGGATAGTAGAACTTATTGAATAGACTTTTGTTGATTTGCCATAATCATCAAAGAAAATTTGCTTTTGAATTAAAAATTAATTGGTTATCATAATTTTTTTCTTGAATTTATTTAAATAATTAGACATCACATCATCTAATACCCATGGAAAACACTTCACTCCAGCAACATGTAATTTATATTGCACTTCGAAGGGAAAATAGCCCACTAACAAAGCTTGTAACAGCAGTATAATTTCAAGACTATAATCTGATATGAACATTACATCATGATAAAATAATGAACCTAAATATGTTGCAGCAAGAAGATTTCATTGACTTCCTCCTGCAGCTCGAATAGGTAAACATAATATCAAGCAGATGTCCAAAGATAATATAAACAACCGTGCAACAACTTATGTTAAATTCAAATGGGTACATATCACTGGAAGATGGTTATGGCAGCCACAAAACTCAGATTTCTCCTCTGAAATATCTCAGGAAAACTACAGGTATATATGGTTACCTTCAGCAATAACAGATGCACTTAATCAGCTCCCAAATCTGACTTATATGGTTTGGAAATTTGTCTCTATGCACAACCGTCCAACTCAGCCACAAGAAAGGGTTTAAAGTTCTGCTACACGGGTTTTTCTGTCAGCGAGTTAAGGGTTTGGTGACTGGTCCTTGACTGAAAGACTGAAACATTAAATTATTTACTTAGAACTGTTTAATTGTGACTGTTGACATACCTTGTCGGCTCCTCTCCACACAATGGCAGTTGCAAATGGAAGTTGGATTTGGAACTAACCCTCGATGAGTCGATTCTCCACAGCAGCCAAAACAGTGAACAATGAAAATGCACAGCAAAAAATAAACCGCAATCACCCTTTGCGGCTATTTATCCACGCAAAAAAAATTCATGCCGATTTTTTCCATCGACTCGTGATTAAATTGGGATTATTTCGATAAAATCGAAATAATCCCAAAAAATCACCCATTTTAATCCTTTTGCCCAAAAAATCGTGATTTGAGGAATAAATCCCGATTTTTTCAGGACTTTTTCCACACTGCTTACTCTAGCCTCTGGACTAACTTGCACAATGCTTGCGTCACTCAGGCCAGCGCAACCTCTCCCAGCGTCAATCTTCCCAGCGTTGTTCCTTCTGCTGGTCTATGTCTTCGTCCCTGTCTCCCTGACTAATGTTGAACACTCTATGTCTCTACTCCACCTACAACTCTCCCTCTGAATCGATTTTCTCTTGCCAAACTTCGACCAATGATAAAATTGATTTCTCTAGGGCAACTAAGTATCTACCTGGTGTATTTTCCCAATGACCCTCAAGTTCCTTCTTATATATATCAAAGGCTCAGATCATTTTGACTTGATCCATGGCTTTTTCTAAAAGTTTCACCCCTGATTAGATTAATACCCATTAATATTTTAATTTTCCTAAGTTTAGACTTAGGAACCCCATTAAAAATATTAATTATTTTAATAAAATCACTTTTGGGTGGAATTTCCCAAAATGCTTTCTAGGTTCTTTGGAATACATGTGCCCAAGCCTCCCTGCAAAATTTGAGGCTTAGAGAATATTTGATACTACCCCAAATCAACACTCACTCTGAGCGAGGAATGTGCTCTAGCAATATATTGCCTCTCTGCATACTACTCTAACTCTGAAGTATCGTCCTTGCGTTGTTGATGTCTGACGTACTGTCCACCAACCACTGCATTGGTGCTGCCACTGTACTGCTGCCTTTGACACTATTACTGTCAATGCTACATTTGTGCTACAACTCCCTCTGCATCCATGTTGTTGTTGGTCCTGACACCCAACACTGCATCCTGCTCTTGCTACTGAAACAAATTTTCAATCATACCCAACTCCTCTCTGAACTGAGTAAACTTAGCTCTTCCAAGAGCCTTTGTGAGTATATCGGTCACCTGCTCTCCTGTGGGAACACATTGTAGTTGTATTGCCCCATGATGAACACAGTCTCTGATAAAGTGATAACGGATATCTATATGTTTCGACCAGTCATGAAATACTGGATTCTCAAAGAGTTTGATTCAACTTTGATTATCACAGTAAACCTTGGTCGCCTCCATCCTTTTCCTAAATATGCTCACAAGCAATTTTCTAAGCCATATGGCTTCATATGTAGCTGTGTTGGCTGCCATATATTCTGCATCTGCTGAACTCAGTGCTACCGTTTTCTGCTTCCAACTGCACCAAGATATCATCCCTGATCCAACACTAAAGCAGTACCCAGTGGTACTTTTTCGGTCTACTGAATTTCTTGCCCAATTTGCATCAATGAACCCATTCAAGCTGACATCCTCTCCTCTCGAGTACTGCAACCCACATCCGATTGTTCCTCATACATACCTAAGTACGTGTCTGGCTATTGCCCAATGCGCTCTTTTTGGTTCCACCATGAACTCACTAAGAGTGTTAACCGCAAAACAAATGTCTGGCCTTGGGTTGACTAAATACATAAGCGACCTAATGAGCTGTATGTACAAGGTGGGATCTACTTCTTTATGCTCTGATGCATCTATTTTCTTCCAATTGGTGATCATAGGAGTAGCCATGGGTCGGCAATCCTGCATTCTGAATCTCTTCAGAATCTTTATAGCATATCTTCCTTGACCAAGGAAGATCTCCCCATTCTTCTGCCATACTTCCAACCCCATAAAATAATGCATCAATCCCAAGTCCATGTCGAATTCAGCTTCAAGATTCTTCTTACAGTCCTGGATGAGCCTAGATGATCCAATTAGAAACAAGTCATCTACATATAGTACCAAAATAAGTGGCTCATTCTCTACTAATAAATAGTAGAGATTGGCATCAGCATCACTCTTGACAAATCCCAATTGTTGCAAGTAACTATTAGTTCGACCATACCATGCTCTAGGTGCCTGCTTGAGCCTGTACAAGGTTTTTTTCAACCTGCAAACATGAGACTTCTTCTCATGAGTTTCGAAGCCTTCGGGTTGTTCTATATACATGTCTTCTTCTATCACCCTGTTCAAGAATGTTGTCTTGACATCCATCTGGTGAATCTCCCATCCCATTTGAGCTGCTAGGGATATAACATATCTGATAGAGGTGTAACAAGCAACTGGGGCGAAGGTCTCTTCATAGTCTATCCCTTATTTCTGAGCATACCCCTTTGCCACGAACCTTGCCTTGTACTTCTCTATGCTATCGTCTGCAACATAATTGATCTTGTAGATCCATCACGAACCTACCACTGATCTATTTTCCGGTATAGGTACTACTTCCCAAACATCATTTGTCATGATGAAGTTGTACTCTTCCACCATGGCATCTACCCATACTTGGTGTTGAACAGCTTCCTAAAAGCTAGAGGGTTCTCCAACCTGAGCTACCAATGCTTGGTATCTATTTGGTTGTCTGTGTTGCCTCTTCTCGGCTCTAGGAGCTCCAACAAACTCCTCAGCATCCCTCAGTGTCTGTTGCACTTCTCTGCTCGTTCTACCACTGGTGATGGGAGGTTCAACCAACTCTTCATCTTCACTTTCTTGTTTCGGTTGTTGAGAAGCATCTGCATTTCCTCCCTCTGAGGAAACACTGGTACTGGTCACTGTACTTGTCCCAAGTGTATGTTCTCCTGCCCAGGGTTGCGGGGGAGCCCCCCCCCCCCCCCCCCCTCTCGCTTCTGCTCCCAATTCGTGCTCCGAGCAGGAGCGACTCCCTAAAAGAATGCTCCCTGCCTTTTCGGGAGCGTTTAGCCTTTTTTGCAAAAAAATTGCAGTAATGTTCCAAATGCAATTTTTTTTCAAAGAAACAAATAAGTTTTGAGTAAGGGAGCTTAATGATCAAGCCTATGGCCCTAGTATTGATATGTGATTCATGGCAATGTTAAATTCTTAAAGTAAAAGTGACATTCTCCTTAATATTCATTTTCATCATTTTACTTAATTTTTTAACATTACCATGAATGACTCAGGATGTTTGAGAGTAGTTCCGACTTCATTGGATTTCATATGGAGAAAATAGAATTTTAGATTTCATTCAAAATCCAGCAAATTTATCAGTTTTTCAGGATTTCAAGATTGGGGGATTGCAATGTTTCCATTGAATTTTGTCATGTATTAGGGTATGGAACTTGTATTTAATCAAGAGCACCAATCCTTCTATGTACCTTATTGTTAGTGACAATGGTTGTCGAACTCCTCTATCATGACCCTCCTAAAAATGTACGCATCACTCAAACAAAATATTGACTTGACATGCTACGCTTTTTCTATCTTATGTTAATGCTTAGAGGGTGATATTAATGACAAAGATCATGATTTTCCAACAAGACTAAAAAATTAGACATTTCTCGTGGTGGAAAGAGGCTAGAATAACCAATAGATCATAGATTTACTTGTCTTTTCAAGTTTCTAGTAGTTTTTATAACTATTGACTCTTTCATATTTATTATGATATTTTTTTAAACAATATATGACAATTTAAGTTTGAAGTTGGCAATTATAACTCATTAGTAATAAATTATGAAGATGATGCTTCATGAAAGTTGAAAGTTGCTTCATTTCATTTCATTTTATAACATTGCATTTCATGTTAGCTATTATTTGTTGTAATGGTTATACTTAGCTTAAAAGTACAGCTTTGGTGATCAATGATGATAAACGTTGTATATTGAATTTTGAAAGCTTGAAACTTTAAGATTGATGAATCATGAGGTTCAATATGTTGTATGTTACTATGTTACTAACTTGTGGACGTGGTTGATGAAGATTATAACTTCTAGATGATTGTTGTTATGTGGTTCAATCTATGTTTTTAATGCTTTCTATATCTAATTCATCATTCTATATGTTTTTGTTGACATATATGCATCAAAATATAAAAATATATATATTATATAAAAAACGCTCCGAGATTCGCTCCCAAACCGAGAGCTTCTGAAAATGTCCCTCCCGCTCCCAAGTAACCTTGCTCCTGCCTGTCCTTCTTGTTGCCCCTGTTGTTCTTGGACTAACGGAACATCCCCTAACTGATCTTTTACAGGCATTTCAAGAGATTTCCTGAAAGCTCTATCTTCCATGAACTTTGCATCTCATCTTACTACAATCTTCCTGCTGCCAGGAATGTAGATTCCATATGCCTTTGAGGTCTCGTTGTATCCTACAAGATACCCCTTCTCTGCAGTTTGATCCAGTTTGCTACACTTCTCGTCTAGAATGTGCCAATAGGCCATGCTTCCGAATATCCTGAGATCACTGACTTCCAGCTTCTTCCGTATGAATACTCCTTTGAGCGTTCTCTTTCCCAATGCCTTATGAGGAGTTATAACTTGAATATATACCGTCGTGCTGCAAGCTTCTGCCCACAGATACCTAGGTAGATCCTAATCATACAACATGGCCTTGGCTGCGCCAACAATAGTTCGATTCTTCCATTCTGCCACTCCATTCTACTCCGGGTTATATGGAGTTGTCCACTCTCTTTTGATGCCCACGTTTGCGCAGAGATCTGTGAAGTCCTTGTCTATATATTCTCCACCATTATCTGAACGCAACACCTTTTTTCTTTTTCCCTATCATATTTTCAACAAGAGCCTTGAACTCGGAAACGATCAAAGATCTCATCCTTGGTCTTTAAGAAATAGATCCAAGTTTTTCTGGAGTGATCATCAATAAAAGTGACGAAGTATTCACTACCACTAAGAGCCCTTGTGGACATAGGACCGCAGATGTCTAAGTGTATTAATCCTAATACATCCCTTGCTCTATTGTTACTTTTGGCAAAAGTTGCTTTAGCGTACTTTCCTAGTACACATCCTCTGCATAAGTCATCATGTTCATTGCTTAGGACTAGTACCCCTGTTACAGTCTCTCTGAGCATCCTCAGTGCTCTATGGTGTAAGTGCCCCATTCGCCTATGCCATAATTCATTTCGCTCCTTCTCACTATTATAGTTGTCGCCTATCAATGCCATTGGTGATTCGATCTGCAACCTATACAACTTGTTACTTCGAACCCCAATTTGTTTTTTCCTCTTCCACCCTAGATGCTTAATGTATACTTTCTTTCCAATAAAGTATACATCATATCCTTTGTCTTGTAACTAGGACACTGAATTAGAATCATCCCTAATCCTGGCACATGCAAAACATTGGTGGCTCGGATGTCAGTCCCTGCTTCTGTCTAAAAAGCTATGGTGCCTCTCCCTACGGGAGTACACTTCATTCTGTTTCCCATAGTTATTTGGAAGTCCATATATTCTTCTTGATAGCTCGAGAAAAGTTCTTGTACTCCATTCATATGAGCTGAAGATCCGCTATCAATGTACCAAACATCTGTTGATGTTGAATTAGCTAAGCATGCGAATTCTTCATCTAATCTAGTAGACAAATCTTGGATATTTTGAGTATCCATATTGTGCCAACTTCTGACGCTAACCTATCCTAGCAACTGTTGTAGGAAAAACTGCGTCTTCCTTGTGTGAGAATTCTTGAATCTAGCACATCAAAAACCCCTACTATAGTGTCTGGTTTACTATCTCCTACTTGTTTTTTTTACATTAACAAGTTATTTAATTGCATAAACATCAAAGTAAACATGAATGCAGCCTTCACACATATACAAATCAAGCACTCAAATAAACTGAGACAATCACACAAGGGATACCGTTATTTTTGGACAATCGTCCCTGGAAAAATCCAATGCAGGAAAACCGGTGCAGCATATAGAGGGTTTGTATTACTAAGCAGATTTTTTAATACAACCAGGGTGCTAGAAATGGCTCACCCTTTAGAGAATATACTTGGTAGTAGTACCCTTCTCCAGAGAGATATTCCGGCAAATTAGCAACCAGATGATCAACCCCGCAATGACTCTGACTGTTCCTTATGCTAGACAGTGAAAGTTGCTCCAAGCACTGCTCTGGAACTACGCCACCCTCTCTGGAACTGTGTCACCCTCTCCCGGCTTAGCATCTGTTGATCAGCTCCTAGTATGCCCCATAGAATCTCCCAGCGTTGCCTATGAAGCCCTCTGCATCCACTGTGTCGGCCTCTACGGCTTCTACGTCAGCCTCTATCTCTTCATCCGGGTGGAATTTTTTCAAACGATTTCTGGGTCTTGGAGATCTCATGTGCCTTAGCCTCTCCACCAAATTTCACGGCTAGAGCACATCCGATGCTACCCAAAATCAACACTCCCTCTTAGTGAGGATTGTGCTTTGGCAATGCTTCACCATAGAAGCATTACATTGATCCTCTGCATTGGTCCTCTGCGCTGATGCTAGGCCTGCTGCCCCACATCCACTACAATGTTGCTTCCTGTATTGTTGCCCATGACACTGCCACTGCCACTGCTACCATCTGCACTACAACTACCACTCAACATGCTGCATTATGCTGCCCATAGCTCTGCCAATGCTAACTATTGCACTACAACCCAGTTACCAAGACGTAAGTAATTGACTTCACCCAAACATTGACGTCCCGGTCAATCTAGAAGCCTCCTGATGCTGAAGCTACCTCAGCTGCTATCATGTGTTCCCTCTGCTGCCACTACATTGTTGCAAACACCTCTGTGCCTCTCGCACTGTTGTAACCTCCACTACATTGCTACAAACTTTTGCACTCTAGCACTACCTTGCCGCTCCATCACACCTTGCTCCACCCGACACATGTCATCATGCTACTGTCGTTAAGGGCTCCCATAGCCATATGTGATCCAAGAGTTTGGGCACCTCAAGGATCCCGCCCCGCTTTTGTAGTCCTCTCAACTATAGCTCAATGTCTCCCCACCTCTCTTTAGAGGCACATGAACACTCATGGCACGATCGTCATCAGTTTCGACATCCTTCTCCACCTTTGTTGGAGTTGCCTTTGAGTCAGAATCTTCTCCCTTGCTTTTCTTCTTGGGGCACTAAGATGCATAATGTCCCAGCTCACCACAATGGAAGCACTTGACCTTGAAGATGTTGATTTGGGGTAGCATCGGATGTGCTCTAGCCACGAAAATTGGTGGAGAGGCTAAAGCACATGAGATCTCCAAGACCCAGAAATGGTTTGGGCAGAATCTAACCGATTTGGGAGATATTAAAATAATTAATATTTTTAATGGAGTTCCTAAGTCTAAACTTAGGAAAAATAAAATATTAACGGGTATTAACATAAAACTGGGTTAGAAAGTTCCAAAAATCATGGATCAAGCCAAATCTAATCTTATCCATTGCTTAGAGATTTAATCTCAGTCGTTGATGGACCAACGAAAAAAGTATAAGAGGAGGCTTGAGGATCAATTAGAGGACACACAAAGAGAGATCAACTCGATTTTCTGGGGCAGGGTTTGCTGAGGAAATTGAGTGACTGATTAGAGTTGCAGCTGAGGGGCAGTGAATACATAGCAGAGAGGCAGAATTAGTACCGGAAGGATTAGCGCAGAAGCTAGGAGAGGTTGATACAGAGCCAGGTAGAGGCCATGCAGAGGTAGCCAGAGGCCACGCAGAGGCAACCAGAGGCCATGCAGAGGTAGCCAGAGGCCACGCAGAGGCAACCAGAGGCCATGCAGAGGCAGCCAGGAGCTACGCAAGGCCAGAGAGGGCCAGTGTGTGAGACGCATAGGCTCCAAAGGCTGACACAGAGCCCAGAGAGGCTGACGTTGGGCCAGAGAGGCTAACGTTGGGCCAGAGAGGCTGACACAGGGCCTAGAGGCAGCGCTGGGAGAATTTTCATGGGACAAACTGGAGCTGGAGAGCTGGATAGGGCGACGTAGTCCCTATCAGAGTGACGCAAAGCAGCAAAAGCTGCATTGTTGCTATGGGATCATTCATCTAGTGATTTAACTGGAATATCTGTCTCTGACTGAGAGGTACTACCTCTGAGGGCATTCTCTGTTGGGTGTGCCATTTCTGGCACCCAAGTTGTATTCTGAAACTGCATAATAATAAAACCCTCTGAATAGCTGCACCAATTTTCCCGCATTGGGTTTTTCCGGGGCAATAGTCCAATAACAACGGTGTCACTTGTATGCCTATTTACTTTTAGTTGATGATCTATATGTGTTGATACTGTACTTGTATTTATTTTCAGTGTTTACATGGTAAATAACTTGTTAAATAATTGAACAAGTAGGAAGAAATAAATCAGATAGTACAGGAAGAATTTCTAACGGGTTAAACTTAGAAATTCCAACAAGACATATCTTTCTTCTTCCTCTTCTGAACCCCCTGTTGTCCCACAGATGCTAGAGTTGCATCCTCCTCCTCCTCTTTCTTGATTTGAAATCCCTTACCACTACTCCCCACCTTGTTCAACCTCCTGATCTCTTCTTGTCGAAGAGCTGCCCACATATCCTCCAAACTAGGGAGAGTCTCTCTGCCCAAAATGCTTTGGACAAACGTCTGCCAGTCCTCAAAGACTGCATTCAGCGCAGTCCTAACCATAAACTTTGGATCCGGTGTAGACCCCACGGAAGTAAGCTGGTCACGAATTCCTTGCAACCTGAGAAGGAACAGATCTATCTCCTCTCCTTTCTGCATCTGATATGACCTCAATTAATTTTCCAATAACATCTTATATTGCACGGAAGAGCCCTGGTATAAGGTGGTCAGCGTCTGCCACATCTCCCTTGATGTGTTCTTCTCAGCAATATGTGGTATGACATGATCCTTGACCCCGTCTAGGATCATGCATTTCACCTTCACCTCAAACTCCTCATACTTCTCATTTGCATCAGGGTCAACTGGAACAACTACGGTTTTCAGGGCAATGCGATCTTTATCTAAGATTGTTAGGATCTTGGCCTTCCAGATGACAAAATTGGAAGCCTCGTCCAGTCTGTCCTGATCCCTCAATCCATTTACTGCCATCTCTACTCCTCTTCTCTAGACTCCCTCTGAGTCTTGATTTCCCTCTTGGAAATCCTCTGGCCAACTGTCAAATCACTCCTCTCCAATCCTCCTTTGCCACTACAACTCAGATCTAGATTTCTGGGCTAGAAATCTGTCAAGGTAGTGCTTCCCTCTAACTTGGTTTAGTCTCCTTAGACATTGTTCTGCATTGATAGAAATAGTGTCCCACCAGCTCCTCAAATCAAAATCTGCACAGCTCCCTTAGTCCCGACAATTGGAAGAGTCTGAGCCCTTCTAGCTCTGCACAATCACATTGAGAACTAGATCAGCTCCTCATGGCCACTGCATCAATCCTTCCTAACTGAGAAAGATGATTAGCACTGTGTAGGCCTGATCTTCCCCCCCTCTGCCTCTGCGCTGGCATGGACAGCTGACGCAGTTACTGTGTGGGCTCCTCCTAGCTACTGCGTCTTTCTCTCCTGGCTCAGAATGATGACGCAAGCACCGCGTGAGCCTCTGCGTCACCTTCTCTGCACTATGTCAACCTTCCTTCTACGCCTCTGGCTCTAGAACAGCGCTGTCTCTCGGGACAGTTGCTTCTCTGCTACAAACTCTTAGATTTCCCAGCTGGTGCTTTCAGTCTCCTATGATCTGCAATCCCTCTAATACCATGTGAAAATTCCTGAATCTAACACATCAAAAACCCCTAATGCAGTGTCTCGTTTACTATCTCCTACATTTTTTTTACATTAACAAGTTATTTAATTGCATAAACATCGAAGTAAACACAAATGCAGCCTTCACAAATATACAGATCAAGCACTGAAATAAACTGAGACAATCACACAAGGGACACCATTATTTTTGGACAACTGTCCCTAGAAAAATCCAATGTGGGAAAACTGGTGCAGCATATAGAGGGTTTGTATTATTAAGCATATTTTTGAATACAACTAGGGTGCCAGAAATGGCTCACCCTTCAGATAATATCCTTGGCAGTAGTACCTCTCTCCAGAGACATATTCTGGCAAATCAGCAACCGGATGATCAACCCCACAGTGACGCTGACTGTTCCTTGTGTTGGGCAGTGAAAGCTACTCCAAGCACTACTCTGCAACTACGTCACCCTCTCTGGAATTGCGTCACCCTCTCTTGGCTCAGCATCTGTTGATCAGCTCCCAGTCTACCCCATAGAATCTCCCAGCACTGCCTATGAAGCCCTCTGCGTCCTCTGTGTCAGCCTCTACGGCTTCTGCGTCACCCTCTACGGCCCTCTGCGTCCTCTGCGTTGGCTCCTCAGGCCTCTGCGTCAACCTTTCTTAGGCATGCGCTGACTCTTCCGACACTTTACTGCCTCTCTGCTATGTATTCTTCAGCCTTGGATCAAAATTCCTTGTTGAACTGCCCCTCACTGCCACTGATCTCTAACTCAATTTCCTCAGTAAACCTCACCCTAAAAAATCGAATTCTTGATCTCTCTTGGTGTGTCTCCAACTGACCCTCAAGCCTCCTCTTATACTTTTCTTGTTGACGATTCAACGATTGAGATTAAGTTCCTAATCAACAGCTAAAATTAGAACTGGATTGATCCTCATCACTTGGAACTTTCTCACCCATTTTATATTAATACACATTAATATTTTTATTTTCCAAAGTTTAGACTTGGGGACCCATTAAAAATATTAATTATTTTAATATCTCTTCATCTGGGTGGAATTTCTTCAAACAATTCTAGGTCTTGGAGATCTCATGTGCCTTAGCCTCTCCGCCAGATTTCATGGCTAGACCACATCCAATGCTACCCAAAATCAACACCTTGCTGAGTCTTCTGTTGTGTTGTTCCTTCTACCACTGATAAATTTCGACTGAAAAGACTTACCTCTCTATCAACTCACTCAGAGAGAGTTTTCCCACGAAATCTAATCTCTTTGGTTTGAACTGCTCAATCCTCTGGGAGATTCGAATTTTT
The DNA here is from genome assembly GCA_000404065.3 of Pinus taeda. Classification (NCBI taxonomy): domain Eukaryota; kingdom Viridiplantae; phylum Streptophyta; class Pinopsida; order Pinales; family Pinaceae; genus Pinus; species Pinus taeda. Next base: position 15,029 of record APFE030123339.1, on the reverse strand, counting down.
TCCCCTGCAAGGATTTCGAATTCCCTTCGTTTCTCAGTGTTGGATGTTCTGGCTTTTCTCTTCTACTTCCCTATAGCTCTGGTACCATGTGAACATTTCTAGAATAGAAGTCCTACTATAGTGATTTATAGGACTTCTACTTATTATTTCAGAGATAAGTTATCTAATGTATTCCTACGATAAATATCAAATCATATTCTACTGTAGTCTTCACAATTAAAACATCGCAGAAATTAAATGTAAAAAAAATGTTGACACATATACAAACACCATAACACAATTGTTTTTGGACAATTGTCCCCGGAAAACCCAATGTGGGAAAACTAGTGCAGCAGATGAAGGTTTTATTATTCTTCAGCAAAAATCAAAATGTACAAAATTTCACCCAACAGTATAGAACTAGGAACTATTTACAGACGTTCTTGAACAAGTGTCTGACCTAAGAGAGAGGTTACTTAATCCTTTGTGTCTTCCTGGCTTGCTAAGTGTCAATTTCTCTAGCCTCTGGACTGGCCTGCACAATGCTTGCGTCACTCAGGCCAATGATGCCTCTCCCAGTGCCAATCTACCCAGCATTGTTACTTCTTTTGCTTTGTGTCTTCATCCCTGTCTCTCTGACTGATGTTGAACCCTCTTTGTCTCTCCTCCACAAACAACTATCCCTCTGAATCAATTTTATATTGTCGAACTTTGACCATTGAGAAAATCGATTTCTCTTCGGCAATTTAGTATCTGCCTGGCATATTTTCCAAATGACTCTCAAGTCCCTTCTTATATCTTCCTGTTGAGCAATCAACGGCCTAGATTAAAATACAATCAAAGGCTCAAATCATTTTGACTTGATCCATGGCTTTTTCTAGAAGTTTCACCCCTAATTAGATTAATACCCATTAATATTTTAATTTTCCTAAGTTTAGACTTAGGAACCCCATTAAAAATATTAATTATTTTAATAAAATCACTTATGGGTAGAATTTCCCAAAACGCTTTCTCGGTTCTTTGGAATACCTGTGCCCAAGCCTCCCTGCAAAATTTGAGGCTTAGAGCACATCCGATGCTACCCCAAATCAACACTTGCTTCATCTTAGCTTGCCTGCATATGATCCTTTTCTTGAATCCCATGAATGGGATTCCTAATGAGACATTTGCTTCTTATTCATGAATCTTCTTTTGAAGATTCCATTAGAGGATCTTGGAGACCCTTACCCTGCAAATGTTTCTTCCTTTTGATGATGGAGGCCTTCAAAGATTCTTGCTCACGATCAATTTTCTTTCATAATGAATGAGGTCCTATACTAGGTATGCTCCTTCTACATGAATATCTTGAGCTATATCTACCATGCTCCTATATTCTAGAAGATATTTCTAACCATGCATTTTGTTCTCATTTATAAATGCTCCTTCTACATGAGTATTTTGAACTCTATGGACATCATGCTCCTAGATACTAGGACTATGCAATTTTATTATATTCCTACATGCTCCTATCCTACTCAAAACTTTGAAAGAAGACTTTAAGTAAAGAATTTGACTTAGTCATAGTAGAGATCCCAAGGATCTTCCTTCTTTTCTTCTTCTTTCACTTTTTGAGTCATGTAAGCTTCTTCCCTTTTTCTTTTGTTGTTGTTGTCCTTCTTTAGTTCGGGACAATTCCTCTTGTGTTGAAGTTTATAAGTCTACCAGTTAGAAACCCACCATGCACTTAATCTGATTTATTCCTACCTTGTTATGTTACTTAACAAGTTATTTACAAAATAAATACTGAAAATAAACACTAGTGCATGCTCAACATATTACAGATCAACAACTGAAGGAAACAAAAACAATCACACCAAATGACACCGTTATTTTTGGACCAATGTCCCCGGAAAAACCCAATGTGGGAAATCCAGTGCAGCTATTTGAGGGTTTTCTTGTTAAGCAATATCAGAGTACAATCTCAGTGCCAAATCTGGCCCACCCAATAGAGAATTTCCTTGGCAGTAATACCTCTCAATTTGAGACAAATTTCTCGACAAAAACCCTGGATAATCCTTTTGGCAGCTCCTCAGCTCCAATCTGCCACAAAAACCCCAGCGTCTGCCTTTCTAGACTGCTCAGCCCCTCTCTGCCTAGTACTGGCCCTGCGTCACCCTGAATGGGTCTATGTCAATCTTAGGAGGCCCTGCGTCAGCCTTCTGGCCTCTGCATCAGCAACGCTACCCTCTTTGAAACTCCACACAGCTCCCGGCTGCCTCTGCGTGGCCCTGCATGAGCCCTAGCTACCTCTGCATGGCCCTGCGTGAGCCCCGGCTACTACTGCGTCACTCTCTCTGGCTCCTGCGCTCCTCTCCTGACACTCTCTACCTCTCTGTCTCTCTATACTCAATGCCCCTCAGCTGCAACTCTGATCACTGATTCTATCTCTCTTAGCAAACCCCGCTTTAGAGAATAGAATGATTGATCATCTAGTGTGCCCTCCAAGCGACCCTCAAGCCTCCTCTTATACTTTTCTCGTTGACATATCAACGGCTAAGATTAGATCTGGTTTGATCCATGTCTTTTGGACCATTCTAACACAGTTTTATATTAATCCACATTAATTTTATAATTTCCCTAAGCTTAGACTTAGGGACTCCATTAAAATATTAATTATTTTAATATCTCCCTAACTATTTAGAATATGCCCAAACCCTTTCTGGGTATTGGAGATCTCATGTGCCCCAACCTCTCCACCAAATTTCGTGGCTAGAGCACATCCGATGCTACCAGAAATCAACACTCCCTCTTAGCGAGGAATGTGCTCTAGCAATACTCCTCACTGAGTATTACTCTGATCATCTGGCATCAGTCCCTGTGCTGATGCTAGGACTGCTACCCACCCTCCTCTGCACTATCTACTGCCCAAGGTTCTGCCACGGCCACTACTGCATCTGTATGACAGCTCCCTCTACATCCGTGTTGCTGCCCATTGCTCTACCATTACCACTATTGCATCTGCATTGCATCTCCTCTCATCATGCTGCATTGTGCTGCCAACTGCTGCATTGCAACTCAGTTACTAAGAAGTAAGTAACTAATCTCCCAACTCTGACCTCTCTGTTGGGCTAGATTGGTGGTTTCATGGGATGGTTACACTAGGGCACTCCACAGTGACGACATATGCAGAGTTTACCAGGAGACTGATGGAGCGATTTGATCAAAGGGATCCAGAGTAGCATTTTGTTGAGCTAACGAAGCTCAACCAAACAAGGGGCCCAGAGACCTACATTGCAGATTTCTTGAGGGTCTCTGTGATGGTGCCAGACCTATCCATGGCACGAAGGGTCTATATGTATGTTGAGGGGTTAGCAGAGCCACTTGGAGGTTTAGTCTGATCCACTAGACCAGCCACACTCTAGGACACTATCAGCAGGACCTGGGACTTACAGGATGTCTTACCCAGGACCCGGACACCTTACCCCCAAAGACAGCCCTTTCAGTCTAAGGGGAAGGATGTGAGGATTCCTCCAAAGGGGAACCCAGGACGAGTACAGTTTGACGACGATGCGAGGAGGGAGCTGAAGAGGAAGCGGTTGTGCTTCACCTGTCAGGGGCCATGGGCACCAGGACATAGATGAGCTGCTGGCAAAGCACATTTTATTGAGGTCTTCTCCTAGAGCAATGGACAAGAGGATGATGAGGAGGACGTGGAGGCAGGAGATAGCCATGCCATACAGGGACCTTTGCCACCTCCACCACCAGCAGCAGGTGGTGCATCTTTTGCACCCACCAGAGGGGCCCTTGCAACATTTCGGGGAGTTCGCAAGTATCTGACGCTACGCGTACGAGGGACAGTACGTGGCCAACGCGTATCAGTTTTGGTTGACAGTGGGGCAACCCACAACTTCATCGATCCACAGATGTTTGAGCGGAGAAGTATTCAGACAGAGAGCTTTGATGGGTTTTAAGTATTAATCCCAGGAGATCAGACCATGATGTGTGCTCGTTGTGTTCCAGAGCTTTCAGTGACGATGGGCACCTACACATTGACTGACCACTTTTTCGTGGTCAATATTCCGGACACCAACATGATACTGGGTGTTCAGTGGTTTATTACTCTAGGGAAGGTCACGACGGATTGGAAGACCCTAGAGATGGAGTGGGATGATGAGAAGACAAGGAGGCATGAGAAGATACGGGGACAGCACACATATCCGACTCAGACTATGTCGGCTCATCGGATGGAGGCAGTCTTCCGGAAGGGAGACATAGAGTGGGCAATGGCGCTGCGTGCATCAAAGGCAGGGACTACAGGGCAGACGGTACATCCAGAGATCTAGTCCATCCTTGATCGGTATGCCATAGTATTTGGAGAGATTCCTCCAGGACAGCCACCAGATCGGGGGTTTAAGCAACACCATCGAGCTTGAGCAGGGCATCCAGGCAGTGATCACCACCCCCTATAGGCACCCTAAGGCCTATCGGGATGAGATTGAACAGGCTATCCAGGAGTTGCTGGCACTTGGGCACATTCGTCCGAGCACGAGTCCTTTTGCTTCTTCTGTGGTGTTGGTGAAGAAGAAGGATGGTACATTGAGGATGTGCATTGACTACAGGGCCCTGAACAAGAAGACCCTGAAGAACAGGTACCCCATACCCAAGATCGATGAGTTGATGGACGAGTTGAGGGGAGCACGATTCTTCTCAAAGATTGATTTGAGATCTGGGTACCATCAAATTCGTGTGAGGGAGCAGGATATTCCCAAGACCGCCTTCAGGTGTCACTATGGGCACTTTGAGTTCTTGGTGATGCCTTTTGGGCTAACCAACGCCCCAGCGACATTTTAGTCCTGCATGAATCACATCTTTCGTAGTCATTTGAGGAAGTTTGTGTTGCTATTCTTCGATGATATTCTCGTTTACAGCAGGACTTGGGAGGAGCATCTCCAGCACATTGAGACAGTATTACGTATCTTACAGGAGCAGCAGTTCTATGCCAAACTCTCCAAGTGTGAGTTTGGGTTGATAGAGATGTTGTATCTGGGACACATCATAGGGGTGGACGGAGTGAGGGTCCACGAGGAGAAGATCAGCGCCATCAGGGAATGGCCAGAGCCGAGAAACGTGACGAAACTTCGAGGATTCATTGGCATTTGCACTTAGTACCGAAAGTTCGTCAAAGGTTTCTCACAGCTTGCTGCACCCCTGACAGATTTGACGAAGAAGGGGGCATTCAGTTGGTCAGATACAGCGCAGCGAGCCTTTGACCGGCTCAAGGAGGTTATGAGCAGCTGCCCAGTGCTTGCGTTGCCAGATTTTACGCAGCCATTTGTCTTGGAGTGTGATGCGTCGGGAGAGGGGATCGGCACAGTATTGATGCAGGGAGGTCACCCTATAGCATTTGAGAGCCGGAAGCTCCTTCCGCACGAGAGGTTGTATTCCTTATATAACAAGGAGATGCTAGCCATCATGCATGCATTGGCTAAGTACCGGCAGTATTTGGTAGGCAACAAGTTCAGGGTGAGGACTGATCACAACAGCCTCAAGTTCTTTTTGGAGCAGAAGCAGCTACAGGAGAGGCAACAGAAGTGAATTAGTAAGATCTAAGCATATGACTTTGACATTGAGTATGTCAAGGGTAAGAACATGGTAGCAGATGCCCTTTCACATAGACCAGCCACGTTGTCTCTTATGAGTTTGGATACAGATTGGAGGGCTCGACTCTTAGTAGAGTACTCCAAGGACAGGTTTGCATGTGAGGTTCTGGATGGGCAGGTGGCAGATGACATGTACAGGGTGGTCGATGAGATCATCTATTACAGGGACCAGATCTTCTTGACTGAGGGGTCTCAGCTCAAGAAGAAGGTACTCCAGGCATCACACAATTCACCTTTGGCAGGACATAACGGGTTTACCAAAACCTACAGGGCCATTAGAGAGAGGTTCTCATGGAAGGGCCTCAAGGAGGACGTGCTCCAGCACATCCAGGAGTGCGATGTTTGCCAGAGAAACAAGGGAGAGATGAGCCATCCCGCGGGTTTATTACAGCCTCTTCCCATTCCGGAGGGGAAACGGGGGAGCATTTCGGTGGACTTCATCACAGGGTTGCCCACGGTACAGGGCAAGGACTGTATCTTTGTTGTCGTTGATCGACTGATGAAGTACGCACATTTCTTTGCCATATCCGCACACTATACAGCAGCACAAGTGGCCGAGTTGTTCTTCAAGGAGATCTTCAGGCTACATGGTCTTCCTAAGACCATCGTCAGTGACAGGGACAGCCGTTTCATGTGCGGGTTTTGGCAAGAACTTTTCCGATTGGTGGGGACGGAGTTGACACCGAGTACTAGCTATCACCCACAGACGGATGGGCAGACGGAGATAGTTAACAAGTGGCTAGGGGGCTACTTGCGTAACTATGTCAGTGGGCAGCAGCGATCATGGTTGAAGTGGCTGCATCTGGGGGAGTACTGCTACAATACTTCACATCACATGTCCATTGGTATATCACCATTCGATGCCTTATATGGGTATCATCCTTTATCTTTTGTCGACCTGATGTTTGGTGATAGCAGGGCTCCTAGAGCCAAGATTTGGATCCAAGAGAGTTAGGGTATCCTCCGAACTCTCAAGGATAAGATGGCTACAGTGCAGAACCAGCAGAAGCTGTATGCCGACAAGGGTCGGATGGAGAGGCAGTTCGAGGTAGGGGACATGGTCTACCTACGATTACAGCCATACCGACATTCATCACTGAAGCAAAAGGGGGCTGAGAAGCTCAAGCCTCGCTTTTATGGGCCATAGAGGGTGATACGCAGGATTGAACAGGTTGCATATGAGTTGGAGCTGCCCCAAGGCAGCAAGATTCATAACATTTTTCATGTATCATGCCTGAAGAAGGCATTGGGGCAGCAAGTGACCATGACAGATGAGCTACCACCCATGGATGATGAGGGGCATTTGGTATTGCAGCCAAAGGCTATCATTAACACTAGGGAGAGGCAGCGACAGCGCAGGACGGTCCGGGAATTCTTGGTGAGGTGGAAGAATTTGCCAGATGAGGATGCCACTTGGGAGAGTGAGAAGATCTTACAGCATCCATCACTTCAGTTGCTTGAGGACAAGCAACATTTTGCCAAGGGAAACTGTAATATTCCTAATTAGCTATGGCTAACTAGAATATTCAATTTTGTTCAATTTTTGCTTTCTATAGTTATTTGTAAATAAAAAGTGAGGAAGGGGGAACATAACTCACTTTAGAATAAAAAGTCACTTCCTAGGTAGCACAACGTTGTGACTTAAAGGAGAGCCGAGGGGGCCAAAGGGGGATGCAGAAATGGAGCCCACGCAGACACATGGAGGAACTGCGCAGGAGGAAAAGAACACGTGGCAAGAGGGGAATCACACAGGAGGAGGTGAGCCTAAGGATTGTGAGAGGCAGAGGCTATAAAATAGATAGGAGCCCCCTCATTTGGGATCATTCAGTTATGTGCATTTTGAGCTAGTCATTTCGACTTCTGAGCACACTGGCTATTTAGCTGGTTTGCAGCACTATTTAGTGCATTGAGCGTCTCTGTTCGGAGATCTCACCCTTAGCCCCGGGGGACTTCGAGTGCCTGCTCGGGCAAGGTAATTTCATCGGTATTTCGACAGTAGTTTTACTATCATTTCAGCAGCAGTTTCATCAGCTCTTTGGAGGACTGGGCAACACTGGAGAGGGACTCAGTTCTTTTGGTTGCAGTGCTGGATTGGGGTTTGCAAGTGGATTTACGCTGGGAGATTGAACAGGGGTCCAGCGCTTGTCTCATTGGAGGATTTTGGCAGGATTTCTGGCAGTATTTCAGGCAGAGTTTAGAGGGGTTTTCTTCAGTGGCAGTGCAGGTCATTGAGGAACTGTGCAAAACCCCAAGAGGGTGTTTTCCGGGGGTCAGCTATTCCAGGAAAGCTTTCTGGGTTTTTCTGGGTCTCTTGAGTAGAGCCCGAATCCAGAGTTTCATCTTTTTCCGAGGGAAGCAGCCCCAAATCATCATTTGTTTTCTAGCAGCAGCAGCAGCACAGCAGCAACATCCACGCAGAGAGGCCATTCTTGTCATTCTGAGAGTATTTCTTCACTTGCCTTGTGCAAGTCGAGGTGCCATATGTCTGATTACCTCTTGTACTTATTTTATTACTCAGTATAATAAAATGGCTTAGCCTTTCTCGCTGCATTTCTTGTGTATCTGCTTATATTTCTGGTTTATGTCATTATATGTTGTTTTGCTGCTATTTATCACTTCTGGGTTACTATATCATTTGCACATATTTGGTTGGAGTTGCTGGGGTTTTGAGGGTTATTCCGGGTTAGGAATATTACAATAGAATCCCTACAAAGATGATTTTGAGGCCAGATCTTACCCTCCAGAACCTAGATCTGGCTTCAAATCAAATTTCTCCTTCAGTTCTGCAACCTGTACCTGAAAACAAAAACACTCAGAACCCAGATATACAACAAATAAATAAAACCCCATAAACCTAAGTCAAAAAACACAAAAGTTTTACAGATCTATGCATGGGAATGGTAAATCTATCAGATCTAGGGAGTGTGAGTCCAACTCCGCTCTCAGATCTAATAATCTAAGGCTCTCAACAGCCAGATTCATCAATTTCGCACATAAAAAATTAATTTTTTTTAATTTTAGAGGTGCTTAGCTCAAAACTCTTCATGCATCACCAATAAAACCTTAGGATAAGCCCGGGATCAAATTAAGTTGAGCTCTTCAGAAAACACGAATCGAGAGTTGGCTGGTCCAACTGAAAACTTCCCCAAATGCCAGATGATCTAAAAAATCAAGACTTTCCTATAAAACTCAATTCAGCCATCAAAATAGAGCGAGAAAACAATAGTAAAATTCAAATAAATAGAGATACCTGCTATCACATACAAAATTTAAATTACCACTTAGACCCTAGCGACTGAGCAAGATACCTGTACTCAAATCACTCTTCAAAAGCTATTATCAATGGCTAAAAAATATTATGCATGAAAAATGACATATCTTATAGTATTTCCATGAAGAGTAACACCGATGAAGATTAACCCCAAAGTCTTTCTTTATTATTCAAAAAAAGATTACCGAGAGCTTTTCGCTTAGTACACGACTCAAAGGTTGGATGGATCAACTGACAAATGACTTTCTATTTAAAGATAAATCCTCCGACGGCTAGTTTGAGTGATCCTCGTCAAAGTAATCTCGACCATTGATGAGGACTAAAATTTCTTTTAATCTCATCCGTCGAAATATCTAATTCTTGAGGAAATTCAAAATTTTCAATTAAATGCATTTTAATTAATTCAAAGATTATATTTTTTAATTAATTTCCCCAAAATTTTGACTTTGACTTAACCCCATAGATCAAAGGCTTAAAATTTATCAAAATAATTAATTTACCTTAGTCCTTGGATCTCTTAAAATTTATTTTTTAAGGACTGACAAATTTTGCCTTTGGAGAATTCAAATTCACCTAAGACCTAGAATTAATTAAGTTTTTGGCTTAAGATTTTAATTAATTTTTGAATAGAAAATTCAATTAATCAACCTACGAGAGAATAAATTATTTTTCCAACCCTCAAGACACTTTACATCATGATTTTCATATTTTTTACATCATAAGGGGGAAAACCCATTTGTAATAGGCCCTCATAGACTACCCATTTCAGCAACACAAATATAATTTAGCAGACCAATCAATTTGTAATAAAATAACTTAACCAAATAGTTATGATTATTTCCAAATCACTTCTACATAGACTCGATCTAGAACACTAGGACTCCTCTAAGATCCCGGTGACAAAATCCATTCCAGCTCTGGGGTAAGATTAAACGAAAATTCTATCAACCATCCGAGAATGGATTGGTGACGCAAAAAACCTCTCGGAATGTAGATCGTCACCATAAAAGTAGGTTTACCTAGGCAATTACATACATGACACGTATCTGCTGAGATTAATTACATTATACACATGCAGAAAGGGTTTACATAACATCTTGGAAGTGAAACTGATGACGATAGTTGTACGACACGAACACATCGATCAGGGGATATCCCTTTTCTGAAAAAAGGGAGTGTACTGCCATGGGTCGTTGACATGTAATGGTCAACATCTGGCTCTAGTTGGGGACACGTTGCTTCATCGAAGGAATGTGAGAATCCAGAATCTGCATCCACGCAACACACAACATAAGTAGCGTCCATCCAAAAATCATCATATAACGTTAAGCACTGGAAAGATATAAGCTCTTCATTTATTAACTATCCTAATAACATGAAAAACATAAATCTACCTACAAAATAAAATACTGAAATAAAAGACCCGGATGAGGGTGTATAATATGGCGTGCAGCTCAACGGCGGCGTGGAAGGGAGGCGCGTGGCTCATCTCTAACGCCAGTCGGCCTCGCGCAAGGTTTAAATTAATGAATCAGGACTACAAATTAAATGTTGCATTAACGCAGCAACCCACTGCCCTTCAGTTTAACAGTGTAATTGTCATGGCGCTTTGTTGGTTCTTCATTCTGGCTCCTCCCTTATGCTTACGCTGTTCCAGCAAGACTAATGCTCCTGGCTCTCGTGAAAGCTTAGTACATTGTCTAGCTCGGGCTCAAAACGTTGCCATTCATCAGTGCATCCATCTTCCTTTTAATCAGTCATGCGTCCTCCTCCGTAGCTCCCTCTCTATCTCCTCCGTTGTTGTTTGTTCCGCTCCTCCTGCAATGCCCAAAATGCCTAGAGTTCGCTCAAGGATAAGCTGCAGGAGAGGCAGCTCCCGTGGCCGTGTCTCCCGCCAGCCATCCTCCACGACCTCGGAACCTTCGTCTGATGCTTCGAAATTCAACTTTAATAGATACCCTGCAACCAGAAGTGGTCGTGGCAGAGGAAGAGGGCAAATTATCACCAAAGCTTGCTCTTACCACTCCCAATCCCACACGGCTCGCTTCCGCTTCCCCTACTCCCTAGGCAACTCTTCCTTCATAGCGTCAGTTACTGTTGAGCTGTGTGAAGACAATGTTGGTTCGAGAGCTGTTGGTTCGGGGGCTGTTGGTCCAGAAGCTCCCTTGAAGCCGAAGATAGTAGACAAGAACGATTCCACGCAAACTAAAACTACTCAGCAAAAGGATCCAGGCGACTCAGCAAATCAGGAAACTACCATTCACGCTGGTCCTAGCGCTCCTGCAGGGGGTGGTTCTTCAGATAAAGAAGGCCAACCCTCTGAGTCTAAAGATTCTGACCAATTCGGCTGCCGCATCATTGAGGAATCGCCTCCAACCTCACTTGATGATTGAACAGGTCTGCACCTTCTGTTTTTGCTCCGCAGTGGTAAGAAGACGTCTTATCCTCTCAGAATCCAAAGTCATTTCTTGTCTCACAATTATCAGTATCAGGTCTTTTGTTAATATTGACTTGCCGATTTCCCTTGCGTGGGCGGCATTCTCCAGTTTTTTGGTTACTGTCATGATCACTGTCTTACGGTTTCTGTCCTCTTGGATTTTGTACTGGGTCAATATGTTTATGGGTCCTCATCCGGTCATGGGCAAGCCGCGCAGTTTTGAGTTTTTGAATGGTTCCAAACACTCTGTCCCAGTTTTCAGTCACAGTTTCCAGACACATCAAGTTTCAAAGCAAGTCACTATGAAGGATTTCTGGTTAGGTTCTCAAGTGTTTTTTTGTAAGCATGCCTTCTCTGAGGCTAGTACTCTTGAGGCCTCTGCCTCTCTGTAATTATATTTTGTATCAATATAGAAGTAGGCAAATTCAGAATAAAAAAATAAACAATAAAAAATAAAAAATAAAATAAAATAAAAATAAAAATAAATAAATAATAAAAATAAATAAATAAATAAATAAAATAAAATAAATAAATACTGAAATAAAAGGGTGTAGGGTTAGAAATACAATACAAAGGATGTACCATGGCATCAGATGCGTTCAATGTAGTGCATGCTGAGCATTTGCCTGCTTTCAGGCAAATCTGTTGGTTGTTTCTCAGATGTGCCATGTCTAATCTTGCACATGGTAGGACTTTCTCCTATCCGAAAATCAAGCTGCTCGCGGCCATCAGATGCGTCAAAACGCTTTCTCATTCTCTTTCTCTTGCACTTTTTCTTTGTGGCAGGTTGTATCACTGATGATGTGGAACATTCTGCTTCAAAACTCTCAGATAAAGTATGTAAGATATGCATGACGTGTCTTTCTTCATTCTGCATCTGCTCTGTCAAAAATGATGGATCAATCTCACAAGTGTCATGAGTTATAACTTGAGCTTTTATGATTGGTGGATTAACCATGTGAGCATCAACCTAATTCTTATTAATTTCCATTTTATCCGGGTCACCTTCAATTAACCAATTTTCAATGGAACAAACAACCTCCTCATAATAAGATGGAGCTTGTTGTAGCAAATAGGGAGGTTTATGATCTGTTGACGTTTCCTTGTTTCTTTCATCCTCTGGCTAATGCTGAAATTTCTGTACCTGTATTGTTATGGCATCCATCTAGTTAGAGCACTTAACCTTCATAGCATTGATTTCCTTGGCATGGTTTTCCTCCATGGTCAATTATGAAGACATATCTTACCAGCTTCCATGTTCTTTATAATTTTGTCATTATCTGCTTTTATGGTCATCAAGCAATTTTGCATAGAGCTCATTTCTCTGTCATGATTAGCTTTCATGGTTTCCATTTCCTTAGCATGTTTTTCTATCATGACAAGTAAATAGTTTTGCATGGAAGTCCTTTCTTTGTCATGACCTGCTTCCATGGCCTCCATCCTTGTGTTATGATTTACTTGAATAGTACTCATTTCTTTCTCATGATGACTCTGCATATCGGTCCTCATAGCCTTCATATTCTAAGCACAATTTTCTACTACGGTGGCTACGTGATCGGAGTGTTTAATTTTCATGATTTTCATCTCCTCGTCACGTTTTTCCAGCTAGGTGTACAAAGTTCTCCTATCCTTGGCGTAATCAGCTATAAAAAAAAATTGATTAAGCTCCATATTTTTTACTAGCTGCGTTTGATTGAACTACATGTCTTTAAGCCACTGCTTTAGTTCTTCTATAAGATGCTTATCATTTTCCCTTTCATTGTCAACACTAATTTGATAACTTGTTCCTATTTTTCCACTATCATGGATTCGTCTTGCAACAGTACAAGTGGATGGCACATTTTGATATGGAGAATTGTCTTGAAATATTTCATTGACAGTTGGATCCTTTACAAGATTATTTTCATCTTGTTGCATAGTACTAACAGAACAAGGCGAGCCACCTTGATCTCCATATCTATCTTTAAAAGCATTGATAATGTCTTGTAAAGAAGCAAAAGAATCTTCAAGACAATTATGATACCAATTCAAAGCATCACCCTCTAAAGAAAAGGCAAATAGACGCATCTTGACATCTTCATGTTTATATTGGGAAGAATGACAATATCTGATTATTATATGAATAACCCTAGATAGATGCTTTCTAGCAGCGGCTGAATCACCACCTGAGAAAAAAGGTAATTTATGAATGGCTTCTTCTGGCATATCATGGAGAAAGTTAGTAAAATGACACGGGGCAAACAAGTCATCCATAATGACTTTCTTAAAGGGATAAAGAGGGACCAAATGGATGCTAGAGAGAGACCCCTACTCAAGAAAATCAAGAGAGTCACAAGAAGCGAGCTTCTAGTAGAAATTTTTGTAAGAAATGAAAGAAGTGGAGTCGCCACTTGAACATGAATTTAGATCTAGGATCCAAAAGGCAAAAACAACTGGATATAAGGGAGGGCTTCTTGTCTGAGAAATAATGGATGAATAAGTGGAGTTGTCACCCAAAGAAGAAATGATCTGAAATGTCCAAGTGCTAAAAGTGCAAATGAAACGATTAATGAGATGACGAAAGATAAGGTGATGAAAAAATCAAATGACGCCAGGAAATGTTGTGTTGATGGGATAAGAAATGATGAAAGATTAGATGATTAGAAAAATGTCATGAGAACCAAGGATAGATTAACTCTATCACCGTCAACAGCGCCAAAAGATGTTGGCATTGCTGGCTAAAATGAATGATTGAAAGATGAAAGATGAATGTCGTAGAGCCAAGGCCCAATAAATTGGTCCCCAGCAATGACACCAAAAAAGGTTGTGCCGCTTGACAAGCTAATGAATGGCGGGAAATATGAGATGATTAAAATGATGTTGAGGAAACCAAGGACATAAAAAACTCTCTCCCCAACAACGGCGCCAAAAAATGTTGCCGCACAAAGTGTCTAGGCACCACGACAATGCTAAGAGTAAGGGCTATCACTCCAATCCTTACTCACTTCGATTAGACTCTCTCCTAGACAAGTCAAGGGGGGTAGTCCCTAAGGTAAATGGATGAAGATAGCCTATGAAATACAGGCTCTAAGAGACTTAAGATGGACAACTTGGCAAATGTAAATGAGTTTTGATTAACTCAGATGAATAGATTAAACGCTAATCTAACCAAGACACGACCACAAGATAGAAATCATTATAGACCAATGACTTTATGTTCAATTAACCGTAGATTAAGTAAGAAAACAAATTATCCAAAACAACTTTCTAATATGTAATGAATAGTGAAAATTATGAAAGATCAATATAAATGCCCAAAACTGCAATATGCAAGAAATTCTAGATTTAAAATAATTTTCATTAATGATCCAAATCTAGAATTAATTTACTTTCTCCTATGGCCAATATAGTTTTTAAAACATTAATCGCACCTGACAATAGAGAAATATTACCATAGAATGACACCAAGGAAATTTATGTAATCAATTCAATTGTTCCTTAGGAAATTAATTAAATGTGGTAAATGAAGAAATCAAAATCTTTTAATATGACAAAGTAAATTAAAAGGATTAATAAATTGAAATTTTAATGGGTCGTAGGCTACATTAAAAAATTTAATGTGAAAGTGCAAATCCTCTTTTAATTTAGATCTTTAGTTACCAGAATTTAAAAAAAAAATAGATTTTTTAAATGTTTTAGAATTTTTTTTTAATTTTAGATTTTT
>APFE030123336.1:91957-112901 GCA_000404065.3 Pinus taeda | reverse complement strand
TGAAAAAGTTTTATTAATGTGATAATACTGATTCACCCCCCCCCCCTCTCAGTATTATTTCCAACATTTGTGTAAAAATCTTTACTCTCATTTCCCTCATCTTCCATTCCTAAGTTTTACTTCTTAAAACTTAGTCTTTGCCCCTACATTCACCTCATAAAGGTCATATTAACAACTGATGTATTATTTAACTCCCTAAGCATCCCCCTTCCCTAATTTTATAAAGATCTATGTAAAAATTCCCAAAAAGTCTATATAAATACCCCCCCTAGCACTATAGCTATACAACCATCTCTTGGGGAATATTAACGCATCAGGGGTCAATATTAACCCTCTTTCACCCTAAAACTATGGGTTTTTATTAAAACTTTGGTTAAAAAACCAAAAATCCTTAGTCCCCGCCCTCATTAACCCTTCTTACCCCTTTTCTGCGTTAAAGTTTGTGTTTGTAATGTTGTTTAATTAAAACATTATTAAACTAACCCGCTACCCTATGTCAAAAACCCACCCCGCGCGCATTATATTTAAAACGATTAATTTAATCAGCGGGTCCCCCTGTCTTAACATGCCATCACATCGCTCTCCCTGCCAACCGTCCGATCGTGAGTGACGCGATCCAACGATGGGCGGTCGATTTCGCAGGAGAGATGCCTGATGTTTTGCGTCTGGGGGATTGGCGGTTCCCCCGCCATCCCCCCGCCACGCGTCAACCTCCTGCAGTGTTTGGAGCCCCCGCCCCTCATACCACTTACCGCCCTGGGGTGCTCCGGGGAAACCGCTTACCGCCCATCCCCTCTCGCTGACGTGACACCCCCGTCAGCGTGACTTCACCCCCTTGTCCGCCACCACTGCTCCACGTCGGCCATTCACCCGCCTGCCCTACCACCGTGTCACCGCCACCTAGCCACCCACATCAGCTGCAACGTCACCTTGCCGTACCCGGACCCACCGATGACGTCATGCTGATGTCATCACCAAAAATGTGCCAAAGGGCCAAAATTGCATAAAAAGTCGAGAAATGACCGTTGTTTGTCATTTTAACTCGTCGTTTTCGGAGCAGTGTGCATGCAAAAGACGTCGTTTACGGTAAAAATCAAGAATTCGTCCACCAAAGTTGTTGTCGCCCTCAAAGTCAACTCCAATACCAGCAATTGTTCCAGCTTGACAACTCCTACACCGAAAAATCCAGGTATTTGCCACAGGCGACCTCCTTCACCCATATTTCTCCCATTTTTCTCCTAATTTCCTGTAAAAAACTCTGCAAAATCTCCTCACAGTCAAACTATCCATTGGAACTACCTAAAAACCTGGTAAACTCTCTACACTCCAAAGCTCGGCAAAAACCCCGTGCCCTTCTGCGAAATTCACTGTAAAAACTAATTGAAGAAGCCGAGCTATCGGCTAAAGCCCATGTAACTGCACACTCATCCCTGTTATCAAAATTCCCCTTGAAAAACCAGCTAATTATCTCAAAACACTCTGGTTTCTTCCAACAGAGTGCCCCACAGTTCATCAAACCTATAAAGAGTTTCCTCATACTCTTAGAGCTACTCACTTTCAAAAACAATTCAGTGGGCATTCTTCAGCCTTTGCACCAATCCTAAACTCAAGTAAATATCCAGTTAAAATCAAACATGGGCACTCCATTCGCTCTTGATGTTGCTCTTGTCAATCCACCCAGTAAGGAGCTTGAAGCTATGCCACTTGTGGATAGTGATTTCCTCATTGCAGATTTTGTGGCAGAGAGGAACCACTTACAGATTCTGCCAACTAAGGAACAGTCACTTGGACAACAGTGACATGTATGGCATCTGGGAGTCTAATCTACCTACCTACTTCTTGCCATCTGTAAATTTCTTTCCTGAAGTCATTCACCTCTGTGCAGAAAATTATGACCAGAAGCTCAGAGCTGTAAAGTCTCCATCTGGGAGCATCCTCTTTTACATAACTCCTGATTCCATCAATTAGATGTTGAATTACAAACAAACCCAGCTGCTATACCCTTTTTCCATAAAGTATTTGCTGGATGAGGGCTCCAAGCTCTCTAGCATGGACATTGCTGCAGTGGCCAAAACTTTCATGAGAGCAGACTGCCAGCCTTCTGGGCCACCTCCTTTCCCATATGAAAATTTCAATGAGGTAGGCAAGCTGCTGGTGGACATGATATCCTCTGTCCTGGGGTTCTCCACAA
Source organism: Pinus taeda (assembly GCA_000404065.3). Lineage (NCBI taxonomy): Eukaryota > Viridiplantae > Streptophyta > Pinopsida > Pinales > Pinaceae > Pinus > Pinus taeda. The sequence continues at coordinate 110,710 of APFE030123336.1, read as the reverse complement.
ATGAACATGTTGATGAAACTGTTTTGGTCTTGTTATCTGCATATAGCCTTGGGAAGCCCCCTGCTATAAAATACAATTATGCCAAGTTTATTGACAACAAGATACATGACCAACTGGTGAGGCTGGATAGGGAAGCAATATTCAAATATTCATCATACATCTATCACCTCTTCATGTACTATTAGATAGATTGCTTCCAGTGCCACATCAAGAAACTGGATTCACAGGGTGAGATGAGATCTATCATCTTCTGGTCTTCAGTTTTCCATCAAGTCCAGAACTCTCCCTACTCCTACTGTGAGTTTATTGACCAATTTGTCTATCCAGTCACATTCCTCTTGAAGAGCTCTCCTCCTGCCAGATTGTCTAAAGATATGCATAAAATCTTATAGCTATCCAGGAATTATAAAATAGGTGATTGGTATTTATACTAAAATCACACAGTCATCAGGATCTATGGCTGTGAGCTCTGTCCTTACAGGCTCCCAAGGTATGTGCCTATGAGATTGTTTGCCTTGGAATACTATAGGCAACTCATTAATTCTGACCTTACACACTTCCACAGTGCCAAGAAGAAAGCCAATCTCAAATTCAGAGACCACCTAGGCCCCTTCATCATAAACAAGAAAGATGGTTGGCAAGAAGCTGATCAAATATTGGGGCAACAACTTAAACTCAAAAGGAGCTTCTGGTGGGTCCCTTATGACCCTGAAGGCTTTATAAGTGCTAGGAGAGTCAAATATAGGCTGCTAGCCTATAAACATTGTCAATATCCACAAATAGAACACTTTGCCAACCAAGATGAATGGGTGCCTGATACAATAGTAGAGGAATTTACTCAGGAAGAGAAAATGGAGCAGACTGTGAAAGATTTAGAGAAAACTCTTGACTTGGATTATTGTCAGTAGGTCATATTCAAGCAACCAGTCCAAGTGGGAGAAGGCACATCCACTGCTGCAGCTACACAGACTACCCAGCAGGCATCTACAACCACCATTACAGCAAAAGACAAAGAGATAATGGATGAATAGCAAGAGACAGAGGCAGGGCAGCCCAGCACTTCAAAGGATCAAAGTCAAGGGCAAGCCCCTTTACAACAAACTGAACCACCCCAAATCCCAGTTTTGCAAACACCTCTCAATGAAGAGAGAGGAAAAAAACGTGATAGAGAGGAGGTCACACCTCCAAGTGGGTCAACACAGCAACCAGAGGCCAAGAGGCCAAGAATTGACCTTGAAACCGAGGAAGAAGACATCAGTGAAGAAAGAGCAGAAAGCCAAAGCAGAGAAAGACAATCCAGCCAACAGACTGCCACTAGTTCATTTCAGTAGGAACAGGCCATACAGCAAGGCACAGAGATATCCTCCTCAAGACAGCAAGGCAAGCAACCAACTGGTATCAAAGGGGGTTTCATGGAGATCAAAGCACAAAATGAATTGTTGAGAGTACAACTCTATGATCAATTCTTGAAGAACACACCCTCCAAGCAGCAGAGATTGATGGCAGTATAGACATCAAGGAGGATAAGATGATTCTTACTCATCTTAAGCCTAAAATCCCAAAGCCTATATCATCTACAAACTACACCAAAACAAGTCTAGAGGTCCTCTCCAAGGACATACACCCAATGGATCAGATAGAGCTGCACAAACAGACTGGGGAAATGGTGTATGCCACACTTGCTGACAGGGCTATGCTTGCCCATCAGTTAAAAGAATCACTGAGGAATACCAATACACAGCTTGATTTGGAAAGGATGTCTTCCACTGCTAAGGACAACAGAATAAAAACATTGGAAGACATAATCATTGATCTAGGACATGATCCAAAAGATCCAAAGGGTGTTAGGGCCCTTATGAAGAAAAAAGAGGATGACATTGTTGCACTGAGAAAGCAGGCAAAATTGCCTCCAATCGTTCACCCTCAAACGGAAGAACTTGTACAAGAGAAGCAAGTTGATGAGGCCATGGATCTGCTTCTAGTGATGAATCAAAGAATATTGCAAATGGAGGCAGAATTGGAAAAGGCATTGCAGGACAAGCAAGGGGAGTCGACCTCCCAGCCCCCTCAAACTTCTACAACTCTTGGCCCTGCCCCTCCTACACAAGCAGCAGCAACCCCTCCTGCCATTCCAGCACCAACCACAGCCACATCAGCAACAGAGGCAACAACAGCAGCAGAATCTAGCATGAGTATGGAGGACTTGATGAAAGCTGTCAAGGAACTTGAGGTTCAGGTGACAGAAATCAATGAAGCCAAAGATGGACTGGCCAAGCTAGAGGCCAGCTATGACAAGTCCAAGATGACTGTAGCAGAGAAGCAAAGAGAAATAAAGGCCTTGGAGGCCAAAGTGAAAGCTTTGGAAAAGGAATTTCTTCTAGGAAAAACTCTAGCAGAAATCAAGAAGATAATCTGGGCCGAAATTGGCTAATCAATCCATGACCAATGGAGGTCAATCCAGGCAATACATGAGTAGATCGAACTAATAGGCATAGCTCATGTTGAAATACAAAGGGCCAGAAGAGCACTAGGAATCATGCTTGAGCAGGCCAATAAGATGATACATTTCCTTAATACCCACACTAGGGAGGAATTGGCAGCACTAGAAATAAACAACAGAACAGACACCATCTTTACAGCCAAGAAAGTGCTGACTTTGAGGAACTTCACTCAAAATATAGAAAGAAAATGTCAGGATATGAAGGCAGAAATTGATGAATTTAGGGCAAAGATGACAGTATTGCAGGATAAAGGACTGCCAAGCCTAGTGACTGGCATAGGACAACTGTTGTCATATGATCAATATATCATAAGGATCAACAATTATGTTGAGAATCAAATCACAGCATCCAACAACTCCACAGAAGAAGGAGGGCCTCCCTCTAGGCAGTCTCTGTATGACAAATTAGAAAATTTATTTTTTATTGAGCATGAGATAAATCATCTGTTTGAAGTGCCTCCAAATTTCTACAGATATACAGAAGCAGGTGAAGCACTGGTAAAGATAAGGAGACATCATCTACCTCCAGCTGATTGGTGGCAGGCAATGCTGGAAGTTCTGCCTAGGTGATTCCACTATATTATTTCTTTTGTGAAAATTCAGATCTTAGTCACAGTACAGGTCAGCAGACAATTCAGTGCGCAGATATCACAGGAAGCATCCGTACAATGACTCACCAAAGCACTCAGACAATAGGCTCAACTAACGCAGAATTAAAGGCATAGCTACATCCAACTTTCTTGAGCCAAAAAGTCAAAAGTTGTCTGACAGAAAGATAGCTACCATCTCAACATTAAATGTTGTAGTCGTATCTTTCATTTACTTTTTGTAAGAGAGTTGGTGGTGCAATTTATTTCAAAATAACTCACTATTGAGATATTTTGTATCCTATTTTTTGTATATATATCCCCTCAAAGAACGTATTGAGGGTCGGTTATAGTGAAACTCTCTCAGAAGAGTTGTATTGTATATCTGAGACATTTGTGCTAATACAAATTGCTAGTGGAGTTCCTGGTTCCTATACTGTCTGAAGGTGGAAATGAATGGACCTGTTATGTTGCAGAATTCCTGTGTCATTTGCTGGATCAATAAGTTATTCTGAACTGTGTTCTTGTTTTTCTTTGTATGCAATAATTCATATATGTTCATGATCATAGTAAATAGAGAAAAAGAATAGCCTAGGATTTGTTTGAATACACCCTATGCTCAATCTCTATTTCTAAATATATTTTCTTCTGGATTAGCCATGGATATGAATTCTTAATTGCTCATGTCTAAACTAATTCTATCACTGTGAATATTGTTTAAGAATTCTTAACTGCTCTTAAGCAATACTTTCATTTTTCCCTTGTTAGCATAGTGAAAGATTCTCGATTGCCTTTCACTCACTAATTCCATAATTTCATCACATAATCTAAGAAATTGTTCCACAGATGCCTATCTGGCTTTGCAGCAATACTCTGTCTTCAAAAACATACTTCAGCAGCACACTTCCCTGAACTCCATTGCCCAATGGCCCAAACTGCTCTATAATTTATACCTCAACTCCGTTTGAATTCACCAACCAACCAAATTCAAACAAAATCAGCACACCATAACTAGTCTAAAATCGCCCACCAACAAAGTTAAATCATAAAGAGGGAGCCCTCTCTGGTTGCAGGTAGGCTAGGACCTGTAACTAAAAGATTGGTTAGTGGTTACCTCGGCCGTATTCCCTTTAGGAAGCAGGGAACAACCTGAGTGATAACAGGACCCCATCCCAACAACTACCAAGCTTGGCATTAGTTCGCCACCGTTGACCATCGCGAGGATGTCAAAGAGTTGGTCTTCCCACAGTTGTTCGAGTCCTAGTGATGTCTTGCATGGCTTTCTCAAGCCTATTTTTTTTCACATGGGTACATATGTAGATTGTATGTAACATATTGTAAAGTGAAAGTCCAAGTGTCGATAGTTGGATGTAACAGTCATAGAGTAGTTGAAGAGTCATGAGGGTAGGAGACAGTCACAAAAGGGAATGTCAAGGGTCACCCCACCCTTTGCTATTTATAGTACCTCATAACTCATTGTAGAGGCTTTTGGTTAGCCAAACTTCCAATAGGAGTATCTTAGAGAAAGCTTGGAGAGTATTGTAATGAGCCTTGGCTTCTCCATAATGCAGACTTAGTACATCTCATTGGAGGAGCTGGCGGTAGTGACTATAACGTTATGTTATTGGGAATAATGGTCGGTCATGGTTGTATTGTATGATTGGAACTTTCACTTCTTAATTTAATAGAGACAACATGTTTCATGCATATGTTATTATTGTATTTCAATTAAATTGGTTACTCTAATGATATATGTATATGTTTGCTTATGCATGTATGTATAGACACTTTTTGTATATGTATGTATGAATCTTACTGAGATGTGTTGTTGGTTTAACCATCACTTTGGATTGTTGATTTACCTTCCTTCAAGCTTGTGATGCATCTTTTCTTGTGTGTTCCCTTCCAAGCTACGTGTTTACACAGGTTTCCAAGGGGCGCACTCATTCTACCTTGCATGTGTTAGGACCATTCATGTACCTTCGTTGGCTTGCTGCGCATGCTACACCCTTGCCACAAACAAGGACATCTCACTTACATCTACGCGCAACTGCAGTCAAGACGATACTGTACAACCCACTGTTGGGACTCCTACACCAAATGATCTGAGGTCTAGTTGGGACTTCTTACTGGGGAGATCCCCTGACATGTTGGTGGGTCCAACACCGTCAATAGATACTCATCCAAAATTAGTTTTTTTATAGATTGCTGATTAGGTACATAATTTGTTTTCATAAATCAACAAGCCTTTATTATTACTGACATATCCTAGTTGTCTCTCTGTGCTATTTTCTCGCTTAATTTTTTGTTGTAGAAACTGATATTATTGATATTTGGAGGCCACATCTTTCACTAGTACAAATGGGGTGAAAATCTGAACTATATTTGTCGGCTATTCGATTCATTATCATCGGTTATCCGACACATGCGAATCATAATTTTCATCGGTGGGATTTTGTCAAATATTTGACACTTTAGTACAGGTTAGATATTGGAAAAGACATGCATTGGATATTCACTGCCCATGATGGCCAAGAATTCATTTATGCATACGATGCTTTACGATCAGATATTCAACCCCACTATGCGTTATATATTGGATGGGAGAGGCATCGGATATCGTTCGACCATGATTGCAAGAATGTGTTCAACCATTTGACACTTTGCAGTTGGATATTCGACTCTAGTACGGTTCAGATATTGGATGATAATGGTGTCCAATATCCACCACCCATGATGACAATAATTTTTTCAATCATCCAACGCTTTACAGTTGTATATTCAGCTCCAACACCATTTCTTCTGTTATATATTTGGTGTGAAATAGTCGATTTCATAATAGTCTAGTGCAATGGAAGTGTTATGCATCCGATGGTTCATTCCCTCAGTATGGAGTCAAATATATTTCTATACTTTATTATGGTGAAACATGAGACATTCATATATTACGATTTAGAGTCAAATATCTGATGGGTATATGAGCATTAAAAAGATATATAATTTAATTCCCATTAGTGTGGCCAATGAAGCAACCTTTTGAGTGGTAGGAAACATGGAACTCCTTCTCACACCGACCATGCAACATAAGATAACTAGGAATTCAATACTCGAAATAACTAAAACAAAAAATATGCAATGAAATGAACAGTGAAATATATGTACTTAGTCACAAAACATAATTGTGTGATCCTCAATTGCCCATCTATGAAAATTATGAAGCTTGAATTCACATGAAAAACATTCATGAATAGTGTTAGTGAATATTTGTGCATTCCAAAGGCACTACATAGCATGATTATCGTAACAATGAGGAATCCTTGAATATATGCTTATAATATAATGGAATCTAATACCAAGTTGCATGTAAAACATCCATCCAACCTATATATAAGAAGCTACATTGTTAAGTTCCTAAAACACAATAAACAAAAGTTAGGTTAAAGGATTGCATGTCTTTAGAGGCATAATTCCATTGAAAGTAGATCACACGTGCGTGAGAGAGGCCAAATATGATAGAAACTTCTAGCTTTTCTCTCCTAAATTTTTTCTAATTAGAACTTGTGTAATTAACATTTTTTTGTCGGACTAAAAATTGCCAACATGATTTAACCCATCAATTTCCTTGGTAAAAACTTACCCTTTGAACTTGAGTTACTTAATTCACTGGGAATGAAAAGGATTAAAGAGTTTCTTAAGGTATACACTATATGGAAAGTATCATCACAATCCCATGATGTATATTAAAACTGAAAAGGACTATTAGAATTGGAAATAAATAGAGGATTGATTTTGGAATATAGTTTGCAATATAGTTACCCCAATGGGGGTGGACGAAAGGGTGGTATGGGACATATTTCCCAATAGAAATGACCATAATGTTGACATGTGATAGGGGAGTTGGTGGTGGATGGGACAGATGGAGGAATAGTAGAATTCTCTAGAATGGGCACCTAAGTTATATATTGCAGTAGGTGGGCATCATCAGAATTTTCTGCAAGCTGGGCATGGGAAGACGATCAATGGAGGTATCTGAGAAGGAAAATGCATAGGAATCCTACCTATGCATACCCCTTGGTTTGAGCATCCTTAGTGTGGGTTATCCTGGAAGTGCGAGGAAGGTGGGAAATGCATTTTTCGACAAGCTTATTTGGGATCTGGGAGAATTGAGTTGTGGTTGTCTTTGTGATGGGATAGTTGTTGTTGTGGATACCATTGTGAGCATAACTAGAAGTGCATTTCCTCTCCATATCTAACATTGCACTCATGATGGTGTTAGGGTAAGTTCTTGGGTGCATTATTTCTTGATGTTTAAATTTAGTCTCTTTATGGGGGTTGAAACTCTACTCTTGGTTTGTCTTTGGTTTGGTCAATCTTTTGGGGTCGTCATTTGTCTATCATCCCTATGCCTATGGTTGAATAGGGAAGCTAAGAAGGGTGGCTCAATGGTGGATTTTTTTAAGGTGGATTTGGAGATTTTGAAGGATTCTAGTTGTGGTGTTAGGGTGGAGTATTTCTTAGGGAAAAGTCATGGTGCGGTGGGGTTCTTCACCAACCCACTTTGGTGTATAAGTTTTTTCTACAGTTCTATTTTATGGATTCTCTCTATCCTATATTTTGTGGGTCTTAGGGGGATAATCAACCATTTTGGTGGTTTCATTGTGTTGGTCAGTGGCATGGGCGTCATTCTAGTATATGGAGTTCCCGCCATAGTTTGTGTTGCGTTTATGGTGGCGGGATGATCCACCAATTGGGGTATGCCTAGATGGATGGTGGCTGCAGAGGTGAGGTTGGGGATCATGTTGAGGAGGGAGTGGGTAGAGTTAAAGAAGCGGGTAAGGTGGCAAAAAATTGTGCCTTGTATTCATGTTAGGTGGCACAAGCGCCTTCCCTCATAGAAATTGTGGAATAGATGCAAGAACTGGTGGCCAATCTAGATGTCCTCCACGAGAAAAGGTATGTTGACTGCAATGAAATAATTTCGTACATCAACGATATCCAATTTACGCAAGGCGAAATCATGGAGCTCCTTGACTCAGTTCATTGAATCCAACTCAGAACAAATGACTAGCTAGATGAAATTAAATCCCACTCGAATCATGTTTATTACCATGTGCATAAAGGTTTTGGTCGCTAAGGTGAAAATGGCACCGGTCAGGAACCAAATCCTCCCCCATAAACGCTTTGTGCTAGTTTCTTTTTGGTGTTATTTGTTTTTTGGAAAGTTATGCCCTTTTGTTTATGCTGCTGAGTGGAAAATGGGAAATATTTTCTATGTTTTTATATTGCTCTTCTGGATACAAAAAAAAAACTAGTCGGAGTGAAGCTAGGAGAGCTCAAAAGAATTAGAATGTAAATTGTACCTTTTTGATAATATAATATATGAATTTTCACTCACAAAAGAAAAATAGTTTGCATTATAGTTTTTATTGGAAATTGTTTTTTAAGAGTAAGCATCATCTTTTACATGTATATAAAATGCACATGCATAGTATAAATCCACCAATTGTTTTCCTTGGTGTGTTGTGGTGAAAATGCGAAAATGAAAAACACTTTTTGGAATTAGGGTTTTATGGTTAATAAGTGTTGTGAGAACTATTACTAATAGAAAAATGTATGAAAAAATAATACACATTGCATGTAATAGAATACTTTTCTATCTAATTTCTTTTAGAGAAAAATGATTACTTGCTATGAAAATGTTAATGGAGACAAAAAAACAAAAACATCAAAATATATGGAAAATTGTTACCCAAATTCACATTTTCACCCATTGATAACACATGTGGAAGGCCTTTCCTGAGACTCAAAAGTTCTTTCCTTTCTATAAAGTTTTGGCTCTTTTTTGGAAGAAAATTTTCTTCTTGATCTCAAATGATGTTGTGGATTAAAGAAATACCAATCACCCACTCGAATACATGGCTCTCTAGTAAAATATGTCAATTTTACATTAAAGGAAAACAACTTTAGATTTTTTTAGTCATAAAATAAACTAGAGAAAATCTAGTGTGAGTAATAATACGAAGCCATAGAAATGGATACAAAATTAGATTTCTAATATTGGGATTATATTACATCACAGAAACTCATGTCTTCATTAACAAGGTTAAAAAAATCCACCTTGAAGCATATGATTTGTTGAGTATGAACTATCGAAGAAGGCCTCACATACATATGGTTTACTAATGTTACCAATTAGATCATAGGTTAACATAAAATTAATTAAATGAAGCAACGTTCGACAACTATTTCATTCTCTAACTTGTATTCATTTAGTGGTTATGCATATTCATATCTTATTGTTAGCTTATGTTTAAAAGATTTTTTTTTGACACCTAATTTTTGGTATTAGGAAAATACATGTAAATATTGTAAATAGAAAATTAAAAGAAATTAGATGACGAAAAAACATTGGGAGATGAAACCCAATAGTCTCCCTCTCCTTATATATATCTATGCCTTCTCTTAAAAAAAAGACACAATCGATTCATGGATTTACTCTCCCGACCTTAAATGATATTAGATAAAACCCCAAAATTAATTTTCCTTCCCTTGTAACTCCCTTCTATCATTTTTTGCAATCTGTCATATCTGCCAAATCCTTGCCATCCTTATCCTATTTTGTGTACTCCCTTGGAGTGATTCATGTTCCTTCGCGTTGTTGCTAAACACAATCTCCGCATTCAAATACTGCGTGTGGCATATGTGTGCAACAGTTCATTGGTTGGCATGACACTTTATATATTCAAACTAGAGACTTGAATTTGAAGCAACTCCTACCATTTTCCAAGGAGTAAATGCCAATTGTTTGCATTATTAACGAGGAAACTCCTCTGGAAACCATCTGCAATGGTTGTGCTTTGACCATAGAAATGGATGGACGCTTACAAAAATAAATAGATATTTATGTATTAATAATTTAAGGTTCGTTCGACCCATGGTGGAGAACTGTGTCATAATTAAAGGTGGAATCCACGTATCGAATTGGCTTGGTTTACGTTTGGCTGGTATGCACGTTGTTTACCTCATGTTGTGTTAATTAGTGTTAATGGTGAGATGTATATTATATGTGCATTGGTATGTTGTGTGAATCTTGCGTTAATGGTATGCTTTGTATGCATTTAACTCCATTTTTGAAGGTCATATGGTTGAATGGTATCTCCTTTCTTGAAGACTGAAATGTTATGCATTGATGTATTATACATCTTAAAGTGTGTTAAATGTTTTTAAACACCACTCTTTGAAGGTCATGATTCCCTTTTTGTTGTGTGCTATGTCGTTCTCCATGCATTTTTTTACCATGAATCTATCTATTGCTATTCGTTTGAGGTATGCACATTCAAGTACACGTTGACTAGTCCTTTTTATGAAGGCCGTGCATGTGTGTTGGGTTTAACAAATGATATATGATGCGTTGAAAGTATGGTATGGAATTAATGGAAAATGCATATAAGATATGAAATTTATCACACATATTATTTGGAGCATCGATTATATATTGAGTCTTTTATGAAATTGCATGGTGTATCGAAGCCTATGATTTTGATGGAGAGTCTACATCCTTATGTGAAGATTTTTTTTGAAGACATAGCAAATTAGTTATTGCAAGGACACAAGTAATTATTTTGGTTCCAAATCATATTATATGACGCATATTCATAGTGGGAGTAGTTTTTACTAGAAAACAGAATTATCATGTGCGGTCGAGGAAGATAAAGCACACCCTTATTTTTAATGAACTTTGGAAAGGAGTTTGTGAAGGAGGAGGAAATGCAACTAAAAATTCTACTTCAAACAAAGAGCTTGCCATTCGGGAAAAAAAGAACAGCAAGGCCTATTTCTTGATTGTAGCTTCAGTAAATGAAGAGGCGAGTCATAATATTTCACCATTTTTAAATTCTTTTGAAGCTTTAAGAAGTTGAAAGAATTATAAGACTCACACTTTGAGCTTGAAGTTTTTCAATTGATGATCAAGTTGTTCAATCTTGAGTTGAAAAATGATGACCCTCTTGCCTTAGCATCATAAATAAGATCTATTATGCATGACATACAAGCCATTGGTGTTGAAATAGATGTTCCTTGTACAACTTATGTCAAGGCACTATATCCCACTTATTCACATTATCTTGAGTCATTGCAAGCAAGTGAAAAACAAAAGGAGATTTCCTTTGACTCCCTTGAGAAGAAATTTTTGAAAGAGAGAAGGATTTTGCTAAAAAGACAACTCATTGGCCTTCTAAAGAAGTTGTATTCCTTGCACAGAAAGAGAAGAATCAGAGACAAGATTCTTCTAGAGGAAGAGGTGGCCGAAGAGGAAAAGGAAGGAAGAATTTTAGAGGAAGGTGGAAAACATTTCCAAAGATAAAAGTCTTATATTCATAGTATACGATGCATTAGAAATGGACATGATGCTTCCACATGTAAGATGTCTTGGGAAAAAATCGAGCAGGAAAGAAATGATGAGAAAGGTAAAACACCTAGTAAAGGAAAAAGAAAGGCACCTAAGTCGGCTCATTATGTTGTGGCACATTGCAACATTGGAGTAATTGAAGACTTATTTAATGCTTCACTTCCTTTATGGAAAATGATTGGTTGTTTCATTTGGGAGAAACTTGCCACATGAATTTTAGAAGATATTTCTTTGAAGAATTCATAAACAATGTTGATGGAACATTCTAATTTACAGACAAGACAAAACTCAATCCATCAGAGCTTGGCATCATCAAGCTCAAAATTCTTGGTATTCCATACTTTCTTCTACGTGATGTTCTATATCTCCCAAATTTGACAAGAAACTTGTTTTCTGTAGTCCACATCCGCCAGCAAGGACACTCCATTCACATATTTGATGGCAAGGTTGAGGTCAAAAAAGGATTAGATCACTCACTTTGAATATGCAACAAAGTATATGCATGTCATAGGATGTCAAAGTATGAAACAAAGTATAGAAAAATTGTATGAAGTCTCAACTACTTGACTACTACCAGACCAAACATTTCATTTGCTTTTGGTGTTGTAACTATTTTTCACCTATGCAATTTATTCCTAAATTGTATATTTAAAAAATAAAAAATAAAAACTAGTCGCACTATGTAATAAAGTTTGGCATATGCTTATAAATTCTTCTTTATTTAAAATTTAGGTGCAAATAAAGTTTACTTCGTTTTATTTGAAAGATATTGCCAACAATTATATGTTGAGAAATTTCCAATAGCATGGACTATCTCTACCCAAATCAATGTTCAATAATAGATTGAGGGACCCACTGCACTCCTGACATTTAACAAAGGAGTGGAGGATCCACAAAGCTATTTCATTGAAACCAATCAGCCATACGTGTCAAGTTCTCAATGATTTTGGGATCCCATCATGAAAACCACATAACACCACACACCCCCTCCCCCGCAAATCGCTTTCCACTCAATTTCTCTCACTGCTACCACTTCTGCCAAGATTACTACCAAATTAACTCCTGCCATTTCTTCTGATAGTTTAACCATTTAACCGTTAAAATCATTAATGCATTCTCGCCAATGTCTGAATAGTTTTTGTATATTTTTCTGTAGATTCAACAAATTATGTGATTTTCTAAAACATAAGACAAGAATCTACTCCTCTTCTCAGTGGATACCAAAATTGATTAATGGAAACAATAAGTAGAAAAGGAATAATATCAATCGCACATAACACAACATTTCTTTAGGGAAAGAAACTCCTAAAATCCCCGACTATCTATGTTGCATTAACCAGAAGATTTGAGAAGAAAATACAATGCTTGTTCATCATAAACAATTCTTTCTCTAGTACAACCTAACTTTCTGCCTCAAGCCAACACTTAGCCAATTCTACTGCTTTCTAAGCCCCTACTTCCTTGCAAAATTCCTAGAGGAATCAGCCCATATTTAGTTGGGAAATCATCTCTCCACGATTGCGCAATCCAAACATAGGTCCTCAACTGATTGATGCACCATCTGTACAACTCGAAAAGTTATACAACTCAGTAGTACACTATCCTTGAGCTCTAATCTCAACTGGGTCTTCATCGGAACTGACATGCATGGATTATTTGTAATTGAATCTTTAGTTAACTTGTGTGGTACTAGTGATGTATAGGTGCATTACTCCACTATTAGACCTCTGCTAGTTCCTCCAACATTTAGAACTAGTTAAACTGACTAAACTCAGTTAGTTTAAGAGAATAATTTCGGCAATATCACATAAGAAACCATTTTTCGATGCTTTTCGAACCACGTCGACAAATGGTTTCTTATGTGATTTTGCCGAAATTATTCTCTTAAACAAGATTATGGATCACAGGAGTCTAAACTCCTTAATTAAACTCAGTTAGACTGAGTTATCTAATTACAACTCCAAAGAACTCAACCTAGGCTCCTAAAATTTAGGGATAACTCTACATGACTCTAGAAATACTTCCAACTCAAACTTCCTTGGTCAATTAAGTCAATTAATTAACCATTACAAGTTGCTATGAGAATATAATTACAATTTAATTCACAATTTGATTCAAGGACAAATTAAATTGGAATTTCTTGTTGCTATTTTTAACAATTTTTCCATGATGCACCAAACATTAATTTTGATAATGACTATCTAAAATCATATGCTAAACCAGTTTATCCTCCATCAACTTGCCATTTTCCTTCATTTCGCCAGTGTTTGTAGAGGTGCTCAACGACAAAAGATTTCATAATTTCATTGTGAAACACTTCGATTAGCCAACAAATCATCGGGCACTTTTAATCTCTTATTCTCTTTCTAGTTTGAACTAGCTAGCGAGAAGGGGTAAGGTAATAATTTTTTTGAAAACCTAATGCTTCCTCATGTCCCTAATCTAGATGAATTCCCTTTGGTAGATGTTGATTTCAAAATCATAGAAACCAAATGTGAATTCAATTTATATTAACTCCATAATTGGGTGTTTCAAAATTTTGAGGATGTCAATGATGAATTAATCTTTTGGGAATCCATGTTACCACAATTTATTTTCCCTCAAACTTATAATTTCCCTGAATTTATTGCTTGGTGTGAAAATCGTTATCTACCTAGCCAAAGAGCAATTGTAGCCAGAAATAGTGAACCTTTGTTCTCAATAACCGCAAAATCTATTTTCCAAGACTTAGAAATCAACCCTCCAAGTTCCCTTCATATATTTTCAGTTGATTAACTCATGAAAATCTACCAGAAACTCAACTTTCAGTGGCAAGCTAGTTTCTTTGAGTTTTTCATGCTAGAGGGTTCTGAATTACCTCGTCACAATCCACCATATTCTTCAGAAAATTTTCTAGAAATGTCCAAAGAAGTAATTTCTATGGCTTGTTGTCTTTTAGGCTGCCAGAGTGGTGAATGGGTTGATGAATTCATTTTAGGGTTTCTGTCAGAATTTTCACCTAGTAAAAAGGCCTCTGTTCTTCTCAACTTTTCCCAGATTGTTTCATACATCATTCATGAACATTTTTTGAATTTTAGTGAAGAAATATCTTTTAAGGATCAATTTGTATTGGTGTATTTATTTTTATATCATCATTATGAAAGGTTCAAATTTCCACCTGAAAACCTTGACTCATAGGGAAAGTCACGATCTATTATTCACTCGATTTCATTCATCAAAAGAAATCCAAAGTATTACTCTTTTAGTGATTTTGTAGATTGATTCCTATATTTGTCATTATGTATCCTTCATAGTGATGTTGTCTCGAGGATATCAACAGAAATTAAAAGGATTTGCATCCGAGTGAATAATGAAATGTAGGAGACTGGTACTTCTATCAAAATTTCACAAAGTTTAGAATTTATGGTTATGAGTTGCAACCATACAAGTTGCTAGTTTTTTTTCCCATAATATTTTTTTCTCTAGAATTCATAAGACAAAGTTTGAACATGGATGATATTCATTTTGTATTCAGAAAGAAAAAGGAAACTGGAAGGGATAAATTCCATTTTTAAAGTGGTTTGTGGTTACCTTTGGGTTCCTCTACTCAGCCTAGAGGAATTACGAAGTGCTAACTCCCACAAAATCCAACCCTTACACATGTCATGCCCTAACTGGTATAAAAGGAGAATAATGACCCATTTTTCATAATTTCTATTGATACCATCCAACTTGACCTCTGCACAACTGCAACAATAATTTTCCAAATTTGGTAAAGTTTGAGTCTAATTCTTGCAATTACAATGTTGATATTAGCACTGGGGATCATCTCATGGCTGCATTCAACCTAAGAAAGTTTTTTCATGTTTTAGGTGAGCAATTGGACTCCTTAACGACATCATAGATAATATAAGAGTGCCAATTTCCACTTCCAAATCAAAGATGAGAGTTAAACATGGCCAAGACAAAACTCCTTTGGGCATGGGAACACATTAGGAGAATGGAAACTGAGCTATGACTTCTAACAAAAGATAACTCTAACAAACCTTCTCTCAAGGCACTCGGGAAGATAATGTGGGGGAAATACAAAATAGTGTGGACAAACATTGTAATCATTCAGAATTTATTCAATAAATGACGCAGACTATGAGGGGAAAATGTAGAGAAATATAGGCCATTGAGAATACTATTGGATATCCCCCTTCCAAGGATGAAGTAATTGTAGACTTCCTTAACCAAGTGCCTAAGGAAGAAATGGAAAAGTTCAATCTTAATAAGTCTCAATTGGTGAAGAGAGCCAACCAAATAATAATAAAAAATGAATTGGTGATGATGGCTAGAAAAGAGGTGAAAACATTGAGGGAAGAAATAGAAGGTTTTAAAAGGCAATGTAAGATGCTTTACCAAAAGAATTTTCTAACCTTCTTTGATAATGATGGGAAATTTCTCCTCAAAGAGCCCTTCATGAAAATTCTAGCTGCAATTAAAGAATACCAAAATGGTTTCAAAGAGAAAGATCACACTCTCCACAGGAAGGATATTATAAAATTATATAGTTATCTTTATGAAGTTTTGTTCTTGCTCACGACTATTTTCAAATAGCTAGGCAGAGTTGACTATGAAGACATTACCAATTTGTAAGGAGTTATCATAGAGGCTTGGTCATGTGATATTTCATACGGTAGAGAGTGCAGGAATCTGATGGACCTGTAAGAATGGGCTATCCAACATGGCTTTGTGCCAATATCTCAAGAAGCCTTAGCAAAGGCAAGTTCCATCTCAAGACTTTCATCATGTGAGACATGACTTCAGCAGTCTGCACTAGCATCATCACTAGTGTTAACATGACCATCAACACCATCAAAAACTTAGCCATGGTAGCACCCAACTCAAGCAACGACCAACCAAGATATAGAAGGCCCAATGCATAGCCAAGAGAACCAAATATAAATGGAACCATTGTAGAGATGGTAGATCCTTCAAGAAACTTATAAAAGAAGTGACTTAAAATACAACTAGTAGTTTTGTAATGATGTTTATGACATGCATTATAATGGTACTTTCTTGAATTCTCATGATGAATGTTGAATGAACATGATTTTCAAACACACACACACACACACACACACATATATCTATATCATTTAGACTCTAATTAGTTTTATTTCATTCAACATAGAAATAAACATGCACGCAGTAAGATTTACATACTATTTCAATGATTGCAATAGTTATTCATGCTATTTTTCTTTCTTGTGGCATTTTACAGGGGGAAATAAAGTGTATGATACTTTAACCTAAACTCAACTTCTAAAACAACAATAAGATTCAAAACAGAACTACATAGTCATTTCATAAAAATGCATTCACAGGAACTGATATGAACTTAAACATGAACGCAACAACTTACAAACATAATCATAAAAACAGTGATGTAGTAGAAAAGAACTCCATTTGATTAATAGAAAAATACTGA
Source organism: Pinus taeda (assembly GCA_000404065.3). NCBI lineage: Eukaryota > Viridiplantae > Streptophyta > Pinopsida > Pinales > Pinaceae > Pinus > Pinus taeda. The sequence goes on along the minus strand of APFE030123336.1, from coordinate 93,761 downwards.
ACTATGCTTACAAACAAAATGGAAATAAGATAGCTCAGGTGATGATAGCTTATCTTTGAGAAGAGATGTGGCGGCTACATGCCTTTGAACTGTGTTACAATGAGGCTCAAGGGCCTATTTATTATTAGAAAACATGAGAAAACCATAAACAACCAAAACCCTAACCCTAGAAGATGTAACACCGAGAGTTTGTGGGCCCTGTTTGGGTTAGTTGGGTAGCCAACTTCCCAGGATCGTAACTTGGTCATATTCTCTCTGTTTGGCACATACGATACCTTGTTGGAAAGGTCTTGTCGAGTACTACATGTTTCACCATAGGAAGATTCCTATTGAAATGGGCCATGGGCCTATTGCAGACCCCAAAGAAACGTTGTTTAGGGGGTCAAAACGACTCTGAAAGTTTAGGACCCGAAAAACAAGTAAAAATAGTAAATGTTGAAATGAATAAGGAAATAGATGAAATTAATTGGGGGTTCTAGGTGGACTAGGCGGGTGACCACCAATATGCACCTAGATCATTCCTCCCCCCTTGGGAAGCAATGGTCCCCATTGCGTGCAGAGCCTCCATGAGGTGAGGAAATTTATGTTGAACCTGGTCCTTGGTGAACCACTTGCCCTAGTGAAGGAGTTGGCCTGCTTTGATAACTTGATATAAATGTATCCTCTATTGGTGAGTGTTCATGATTTGTGTGTCCATGATCTAATTCATTGTAGCCTGTTCCATGCAGTTCGGGTTGAGCTCTATTGGTGTGAGTTGTTCTGCAATGCCAGATGTGTCCAACAACGGTGGGAAGTATGACTGAAAGCGATCTACATTGAACACTAGGTGCAGACAAAGGAACGTTGGGATGCTAAGCTCGAAGGCATTTTCACTGACGACCTTAGTGATGATGTATGCCCATATTGGAGTGGGCAAAGCTTGCGATGGGGTCCAGAAAGACGCTCCTTCTGCAAATGCAGCCAAACTTTGTCACCAACCTAGAACTAATGCGACACTTGATGCTGATCATGGCGCTCCTTGTACTTAGCATTGGATCTATTCAATATGTCATGGACCTATTAGCAGATGTGTTGAATGCATTCAATGAAGTTGTTAGCCCATTCAGCTTCAAACTAAATGTGAGTCGAATCTACTTGAGTGGCTGCAAATGCTATGGCCACATCAATGGGGCATAATGGCTTAAATCCCAGCCCTACCTGAACGGGGTTGTGGCCTGTTGAGATGTGGAGAGATTTTTTTTAGCTGTGTTGGGCATAGGGGAGACTTTCAACCCACATGTGTGTATGCTTCTAGTTGTACATGCACAAGAATGTGTATAATCATCCTATTGACAACCTCTGTTTTGTTGGGTTGTGTTATATTCTTTCCACGACTGACCTACGTAGTGAACCAAGGGGTTAGAGGGGGGGCGGAGTCCCCCCTTCGTTGCGTCGATTACGCAGCGGGGGGGTGGCATCCCCCCTTGTCTGGGGGGTTTAAGGGGGGCGGGTAGCCCCCCTCTACGGGGTCTGGGGCAGTGCCCCAGGAAAAACTTTTTTTGGACCCTTTATTAGGTTGGGCGAACCTACCTATGGTTTTCGGTCCATCGTTTTGGACACAATGATTTTCGGTCCATGGTATTGGATGCTTCGACATGTATAAATATGTATTGTAACATCGAAAGGAACATAATGAAAAATCAAGCTGGTAGTCCCGATTTCGGGATCCAGTGGGAAATCTCTGTGTATATGTGTTTTATGTGTTATGCTCTCACATTTTTATTTTTCCTGTGATTTAGAATTCGTATGCAGGTAATTTCTGTAC
>APFE030123336.1:69023-87192 GCA_000404065.3 Pinus taeda | reverse complement strand
TTTTTTTTTTGGACCCTATATTAGGTTGGGCGAACCTACCTATGGTTTTTGGTCCATGGTTTTGGATGCGATGGTTTTTGGTCCATGGTATTGGATGCTTCAACATGTATAAATATGTATTGTAACATCGAAAGGAACATAATAAAAAATCAAGCTGGTAGTCCCGGTTTTGGGATCCAGTGGGAAATCTCTGTGTATATGTGTTTTATGTGTTATGCTCCCGCATTTTTATTTTTCCTATGATTTAGAATTCGTATACAAGTAATTTCTATATGGGATTAAAACCTACATGTTTCACCATTAGTTTTGGGATGGAAAGCAATGGACTTAGTAAGTTTTTTATCCAGCATCGACCAGAGACTTGACCAAAATGCACTCAAGAATATTCTTCTTGATCTGAGAAAATGGACTATGGGATCCAAAAGTGTACCCACACTCGCTCAAAGAATAGTTTAGGAGTGGCCTCTGCTGTGATACTCATCTTACAAGCCACCATGATGCGCATCAAAGAGAATATTTCAACGACCACCAAAATGAAATTGTTGTCGTGCTTAGTAGAAGGAAGGCCAGATATGTAATCCATGGAGACAGATTCCCAAGGCCAACTAGGAGTAATTAGAGGAGTATACAGGCCTTGATTCTTGATGGTTGGTTTGGCAATGGCCCATGCAGTGCATGATCTAATGTACTTCCCAACATCCTGACAAAGTTTTGGCCAATAAAAATACTTCTGCAATACCACCACTATTTTCTATATGCCGAAATGTCCAGTGACCCAACTATAGTGTACCTCCCAAATCATCTTGGCATGCTTACTTGAAGGAACAAATATGTGTCCTAGGTGGCATTACAGTGCATCCTGAAGGTGAAAATTTGGAACTTGGTTCCCTTCCAGGAGTGTCTGGTATATGCTGCCAAATTTTGGATCACTCTTATAATGATGTGGCCACCTCGATGTCTCGTGCCCACAGGGGTCGAGCACAGTGATCAACACCATGACCGGTGGTCGAGTGAGGCAATCAACAATGTTATTGGTGTTTCCTTTCTTATACTTCATGTTCAAATGGAATTGTTGCAGATAGGTGGACCTTTTCTGATGGCAATTGTTCTCCAAATTCCCTTGTCTATATGAACTGTAGAGGTTGGTGGTCTATGTGGAGGAACGTTTCCTTCCCCATAATGTAATGCTTTCATTGACGGGAGACTTGAACAATGGAATGCATTTCTTTGTCATAAGTGGGGTACTTTCGAATTGTGTCTGAAAGTGTCTCACTATGGTAAGCCACTCGATGTCCATGCTGAGTAAGAATCACACCAATATAATAGTCAAAGGCATCTGTCTCAGCCTCAAATGGTTGTTGTGGGTTTGGTAATGTGATCACTGGTGCATAATAGAGGTGATTCTTCAACTCAAACAATTCTTTTTGTTAGATTTCCGACCAAAAAAAATTCCTTTGTCTCTGCCCTTGGTGACTTGACTTAAAGGCCAAGTGATATGAGAGAACCCCAACATGAAACTACTAGAAATTGGAAAGACCCAAAAAGGTGCGGAGCTCTATTAAAGTGGTTGGGGCTGGCCAATCTTGAATGACTTATATCTTGGATGGGTCCACATGTACACCCTGCTCATCAATGATGTATCCCAGATATTGAACCTAGGTCAGGCTAAAGGTGCATTTCTCCAAGTTAGCACACTTGTGTTGTCGTAGGGTTTGAAGGACCTATCGAATATAGTGGAGGTGCTCTTCCAAACTATAGCTTAAGATCAATATGTCATCTAAATACACCACCAATAATGCATTGGTGAAGGGTCATAAGATGTTGTCCATCAGTCTCATGAAGGTTGCAGGGCATTCATCAATCCGAATGACATGACCAACCATTCAAAAAGGCCCTCCTTGGATTTGAAGGCAATCTTCCACACATCGAAGGGTTCAATAGGCACCAGGTGTTAACTTGACTTCAAGACAATCTTGTTGAAATATTTGTCCCCTTTGGGCTAGTCTAGAAGGTCATCAATCCGCAGGATTGGGTACCTATTTTGGACAGTGACCTTTTTCAACACCCAATATTCAATACAGAGCCTCAAGGTCCCATCCTTCTTCTATACCGATACAATCAGGCTCCCACAAGGTGATTAGCTTGGCCTGATGTTCCCTTTATGCAATATTTCCTGAATTTTCCTCTTTATCTCATCTTTCTCCATAACAAAGCTTGATATACCGGCCCATTGGGCAATGACGTGGCCAGGGTCAAATCGATGGAGTGCTTGACCTGACAGTGTAGAGGTACCTCTGTAGGTGAGGTGAAAATATCCCTGTACTCCTACATGACCATGTCCATCTCTTGTTTCTGAACAGAGGAGCCCTACTTGGAAGTCATGGCCACAACCTTCTTCTTTCCCTGGGGGCGAATCATAAGGAAAAAAAATTTCCCAGTCTGGGAAATTACCTTACTGCATTTGTTGCAATGATCAAAGAGATGGCAGTAGGCAGGGATACCTACGGTATCTTGTACAACTTATTAGTCAAAGTAATAATCACATAGAGAGGTATAGAATCATATACACCATGTCACTTCCACAAGTATGGTTGTCGTAACAATACATCACAAACATCAAGAGGAGCAACATCACACAATACCTCATTCATGAAGGGCTTGATGTTGTAGGGAAGGCAACACTACTAGATGACACGAAGATCTCGTCATTGGTGAAGCCACCCGATGGTGTACGATTGTGGATGTGTTCTAGTATTTAGGCCCAACCACTTCACAACCTCTGCTGAAATGAGGGTATTTTGGCTCCCATTGTCGAAAATGAACTATAGCGGAGAACCCTTTACCCACATCTGTGAGTGGAAGAGGCGATCCCCCTCATCTGGATATTTGGGCACAATCTTATGCATCTTGGTGGTGGCCATGGTGGCAATGGGATCTACATCAATGATCTACTTCCCTTTTTTTGTTCCCTTATCGAGTTCTGACACAGAGTTAGAACCTGTTTCTAATTCGGAAGCCTTCAGCTCGGCCACCAGTGACTGCTTGGCTTGACACTCATTTGTATTGTGAGTGGAGGTCTTATGGAACTCACACCATTTTTCTGTGTCCTTCTTCATCTTCGTGGTGTTTTTCTTTGCTTGTGACTTTGGCAGGATGTCTTGGGTAGCCCCACGTTGGCTTGGTCCATTGTTCTATGGTTTGGGGGCGCCTTTTCCTTGCTTTGGATTTGTAGATCCAAAGTCTCGCTTCTTTTGTTTAAGCTTCTGCTCAATCTTGATAGCATATTGATACGCTGTGCCAAGTGAGGAAATGTCCAGGAACTCCATATCATCCTGGATGTACTTGTGTAGACAGTCATGGTACTTGAGCACCAAATGTCGTGCAGTATCCTTGATACCTAGCTTCATGCAAAGTGTATGGAAACTATTTGTTAACTTTGGCACATCTTGGTCCCTTACCTGTTATAGCGTGGTCCACTTTATGTATTTGTATTTATAGCTCCCAAGAGGGTAATATTGTTCCTTGAAGGCATCTTGGAAAGAATTCCAAGTGGGTGCAGCTGAAAACAACGAGGGTTCACTCTTGTCATTTTGTTCACATTAGGTTTCCCACTAGTCCTTGACATGTGGGGTGGCTTTGCAATGTGAAAAAGTAATCTTTTCCTGATTGGAAAAGTCATGAACTAAAAAGTATTCTTCCAACAGATTTAACCATTTAGATATGGCATTTGCATCTATCAGGCCTTCGAATATGGGAATATCGAAGTTAACCTTAAAAGGAGTAGTGCCTACAGAGTGGCTGATGGATGAAGATGCATCACCTGTGGGTAGATGTCGAAGGATCTAGGAAAATTTATCCATCATTGCATTCCTCTGTCGCTCAAGGGCTTCCTTGAGCAACATTTTGAAAGGATCTCCTACCCCCTCATCTTTCTTTTCTTCCATGGAGGTTGTCAAGTTTTGTGAGGATGATCTTGCAATGGTTCAACCAGATCAAGCCCTAACTCCTTATACCTTGACCTCGTTGGGGACATGCAAAGAAAAACAGATAAAGAGAAGACCGCTCTGATGTACCACTAATCTGAACTTAAAAAGGAATGCAACAAATTACATATATAATAATAAACAAAGAGATGCAACATGAAAACACTTCATTTCATTAATAGAAAAATACTGAACTATTCTTACAAACAGAATGGAAATAAGATAGCTCGGACAATGTAGCTTATCTCTGAGAAGAGATGTGGTGGCTACATGCCTCTGAAATGTGTTACAATGAGGGTCAAGGACCTATTTATTATTGGAAAACATAAGAAAACCATAAACAAAAAAAATCCTAATCCTAGGAGATGTAACACCAAGAATTTGTGGGCCTCGTTGGGATTAGTTGGGTGCCCAACTTCCCAGGTTCGTAACTTGGTTACATTATCTCCGTTTGGCGCGTATGATATCTTGTTGGAAAGGTCTTGCCGAGTACTGCATGTTTCTCCTCGTGCCCCTACCTATAGCTATGGGCCTACTGTGAACCCCAAGAAAACTTTATTTATGGGGTCAAAACTGCTCCGGAAGTTCAGGACCCGAAAAATTGCTAAAAATAGTAAATGCTAAAATGAACAAGGAAACAGATGAAATTGACTAGGGGGTCTAGGTGGAATAGGCATGTGGCCACCATTGTCCACCTAGATCAGGAAAAATATTAATAGACAATATTATTTACTACAATATTGCATCATCTATGTTTTGTTGTTGGAGTTTTGGGCCAAGAATGAACAAATTAGAAGATTAACCCCAACAAGCATAGAAATACATTTAGCAATATTTGAGATAATGATAGATGGATCCATGTGCTGAAAATTGTTAACATAACAACAAACTAAGATCACACTTAGATGTTCCCAGGCTCTACACTACAACACCGCGTAGTGTGACTCTGGGGCCCAAACACATCACAAGAGTCAACCATTAGAAGCACAAATAGAACACACAAATTCTTCAAACTTATATTCAATTATTTCCATAAAGGCTTGAAAGCATGCACTTGTTTGTTGTGTAATCATTGAACACGTACATATGTACAACTAGTGGAAAAGATCCGAGAGCCCACATGTTCTCATACTTTAACCAGTGATCCAGGTGGCTCTAGACACAGGCAGAAGTCCCAGAGGACATAGAAAGGGTAAAAAATAGAAGGGTTTGGATTGTGCTTGAACTAGGTTCATGTTGAAGATATCGTCATCGTAATCATGGTGGTGTGAATGGTTCATCAAACCGAGTCTGTATGCGAAAGTTAGGAGCAATCAAAGTTTAGGGTTGACTTGGGTGATAGGGCAAGCTTAAGGAGGCTTCAATTTGGACAAAATCCGGCCACCAGATTCCAGCCAACCTTGGCCAGATTCCAGGCGAATTTGTGACCTACTTAAATTGGACCCGACCCACGCCCCGCCTCCACTATACAAATGTGCCATACATAGTAATGGGCCGGCGGGAATCGAACCTACCTGTCCACATGGCCGGAACACACCACGGGTGGCCCAACCCAAAATGTAATACAAACAACTTCGCCACATTCAATGCAAGCAACCCTCATTACAATGTAATGGCCCCATTCAACGAACAATCCACAAAGAAATGTAATAGTTACATTTTTGATAAATGTGCCCATTTTAAATAAAACAAAAATGGTGATATGTTAAAATTGGTTTTGTGGGGATTCAAACTTGGAACCACCTCCTACAAGCACGCCGAAGTTAGCTAATGTGCCAATGGCCCGATGTTGGTAAGTCCACCTAGGAAAATTTATATAAACTCCTTTTCATCAGTGAGTGGGGGGAGAGAGCATGGAACAGAGACTGAGGAGAGCGCGTTTTTTTAGGCATCCTTTTATTATTATTATTATTATTATTATTATTATTATTATTGCAGGTGGAACTGTGACCCTAGGAAAAGAGCAGGCAGAACCATGATTGAGCCAAATTCTCAGGAGGGCGAGATTTTGCCAGTCTCCAAATTAGACAAATTTTATGTCGATCTTACACCTTTTAGCAACACGAACTTGATGGTGCAGCTAGAATTTTCATCGGAGCAGCAGATCTTAATATGAACCAGAGGAGGGAATCTTTGAGGAATCTAGGGGGAATCTAAAAGATTCCTTAAGCCCTAAATTCTCACTTTGTCAGAATTCAGAAATTTGATAGTCCATTTTACACTATTCGATGCCACAAATCTAATGATGTAATCAGATTTTCCATTTTATCATTTCATTTTTCGGCCACTTTTCAAAGTGGAGTGTAAGTGTTAGCATTCAACATGCGAGCAATGATTCCACGAGATTCGACGCCACAAGATTAAACATCTAGATCCATCAGTTTATCATCATCTTCTTCAGATAACTCCTTGATGTGAGGTATATGAAGTGTGATCATGTACTTCTTTATCTCTTTGCTTGAGATGCATTGTACTGTATAGATCCATGTTTGATGTTTGATGTGGGATCTTGTTTTGTACTTGATGTGAGATGCACTTATTTTCATGTTGTGATTGAGATCCCTTTGTCGTCATGTTGATGGGATACTCATTTTTTTTCATGTATGTTTTATTTGAGATCCCTTTGATGCCATGTTGGCGGGATGCTCATTATTCGCATATGTGAAATTATGTCATGTTGATAGGAGTCCTTTTTTGAATGAGAGTTCCTGCAACAAAACATCTCTTGGAACCACTCCTGCGTGAGGGCATATTCCTTGTATGATAGAGAAAACACATGCATGTACATCATCACTCTTTCCAACGCTTAATGTAGTGGCCTACACCATGTTGACACTGGGGTAAGGAGACGTAGTCCCTCCTGGACGAACTCCATTATCAACGTCTTGTGTTTTATGTTAATGATTCTTGTCATGTTCCTTTTTCATTACAACATGCATATATGTTCACTTATGCTATTTTAAATGCATTTCTAACAACATCATGAAAGTAAAATATCTTGGTTAAATCCAGGGGTTGAGTCAACTTGGATCAAGGCAGTCTTTGCATGGATGTGAATTGCAAGAATGAATAATGGAACGTGCAGTGACAGAAGATGAAAAAGCAATGTACAAGACCATACTCAAAATTTCCCAAAGGGTGGAAATAATGTATAAGGCTCTACAAAAAGAGACAGAGGAAAATGAGCAATTGTAGCTTCAGCTATGAGTCGCGGAAGAGGCCCTGGAAGAACTAAAGCACAACAAACAGAATATTCAAATAGAGAACGCTGAATTGAAGATGATTCTACATGAAGAGAAAGAGGAAAAATAGATTTTGCTACAATAGCTGCAAGCTAAGGATGAGGACTTGGAAAAGTTGCAGCATGACCCATGTGAGGTAAAATGTAATTCTCTAAATTCATGTATGTGTCCTGATGATGATTTCGTTGTTTTTGAAAATCATACCACAGGAATTAGCTCCAAACTGTTGAAGAAAATGGGGTATGAAGGAAAAGGCTTGGGAATTAATGGCCAAGGCATTGTCAACCCCATCAAAGTAGAGGAGTTACGCTGTCATGCATGACTTGCGTATGTTGGAAAGGAAGTTGGGAATGCGCCAAGATAGCCAACAAACCACCAACAACAGATGATGAGAAGCCCTCATCAGTTCTTTCCAACTCGACAGTGGAGGTAAAAGATGTTGATTTCCCTTCACTTTCTCTTCACATAGTATGATTTATGTTGGAAATATGGAGATACCAATTATAGGGACAAACCTGAGGCTCCTTACTAGGATGAGGTATAAGGAGGAAAAACTTGGTGTTAATAACCAAGGCATAACTCAACCATTGGAGGTTGTGCAGAGACCTCGATTTGCAGGCTTAGGATACATCGAAGGAGAATGCTCAAAGGTGTTAGATTCTTCCGAGACATCATCGAAATCGTCGAGGAAAGAGAATGAAGGGAACACATCACCATCATCCCATGGCAATGGCCATTGCAGGGAAAGAGCTGAGGTAAGCTCTCATCACCATATTGACATCAGAGACAACAAGGAAAGGTATAACTAGTCTCGATATTCGAATGTTCATTTCAATTATAATCAAGTTGTTAATGATGGACATAAATCATGGAATCGAAAGACATGTACCTTTTGTGGATTACATAACCATACATTTTCTAAGCGTTGGAAAATAATAGCAGCACACAAAAGGAGGAGGCATGAAAGACCCTCTCCACAGTAGGTAAAGAAACATTTTAAGCAGATCTAGAGGAAGAAGATGTACTACAGTCATTGCAATAGAGGTGGCCACCAAAGGGCCACATGTTTGAGGCTCCATCCAGAGAAGCACCTTAAATACAAAGTGTCGGTGCATGAACCAGATGAAACAGTTGCTCGACAAGAAAAGACACCACATGGGGATTACTCATTCACATCAATAAGTGAAAAATGGTTTCTAGATATGTTATCTTGTCATGGTCATGCTTTTGTAAATCATTTGTTTCATTTTAAAATGTAAAAAGTGATGATCTATTTTCCATCACTTGTTAAGCAACATTGATGTCTGGTCTTATTTTGAGATGCATGATAAAATGTGAAAGTAGTGTTGTGTTTCCATCACTTGTCAAGGAAACAATAGTGTTTGGCCTTATTTTTTTAAATCATGTGTTGCAATGATGATGTGTTTTCCATCACTTGTTGAAGCAACAATGATATGTTGGCCTTGTTTTCGTAGCTGGGGTATTGTTTCCATTTCGATGTAAACTTGACCACCGAGTATGTGTTATAAGCTCGTGGCAAGTATGGATGCTTGGGTCATGAAATTCAAGCATGTAATTTGCAAAAACAATGTACTATAGGTTGCAGAGGTTGTAGGTGTTGGTTCATCACTTAAGGCTCTGAAGAACAAAGGTGGACGAAATGGAAGCGAGACCTTTTAAGGGCGCTTGTTATGCAGACAAGGTACAATGTAGTTGCTGATTATTTTTCATGCTTTTAGAGGACCAAAATATCCTTATTGGGGAGGATTGATCCAGGTGGCTCCAAACACAGGCATAAATCATAGAGGACTTAGAAAGGGTGAAAAATCAAAGTGTTTCGATTTTGCTTGAACTAGGTTCATGTTGAATATCTCGTCGTCGTAATCATGGTGGTGTGAGCAGTTCATCAAAATGAGTCCCTATGTGAAAGTTAGGAGCAGTCAAAGTTCAGGGTTGGCTTGGGTGACAGGGCAGGCTTAAGGACGCAGTAATTTGGACAAAATCTGACCACCAGATTCCAGCCAACTTGGGCCAGGTTCTGGGAAAATCTATGGCCTACTTAAATTGACTCCTTCGGTCAATTTTCTGAAATTTCAAAATGCTTTTATTATTTTATATATATATATATATATATATATATATATATATATATATATATATATATTAGGTGTGGTGGGCCACCAACCCCACCACCCCCCCAATGACCATCTATATTACATGTTTATAACCAAAATTTTAATTAAATATGGCCGATAGGCCATGACCCCCATCGGCCCTCCAACCAACCCTCATAACGTTATAACAAAGCATATTAATGGGTGGTGAGTGGGCCACCTTTCGTGGACCCGCCCACGCCCCACCTCCATTATACAAATATGCCATATATAGTAATGGGCCGGTGGGAATCGAACCTGCCCAGCCACGTGGCCAGCCTGCACCATGGGCAGCCCAACCCAAAATGTAATACAAACAACTCTACCACATTCAATGCAAGCAACCCTCTTTAAAATGTAACGACCCCATTCAATGGCCAACCCACAAAGAAATGTAGCAGTTACATTTTTGATAACTATGCCCATTTTAAATAAAACAAAAAGCAGTGATATGTTAAAATTGGTTCTACGGGGATTTGAACCTAGAACCACCTCCTACAAGTGCGTTGAAGTTAACCAATGTGCAAACGGCCTAGGGTTGGTAAGTCCGCCTGGGAAAATTTATATAAACCCCTTTTCATTAGTGCGTGGGGGGAGAGAGCATGGCATAGAGATCGAGGAGAGCACGCTTTTTGAAGTGTCCTTTTATTATTATTATTATTATTGTAGGTGGAACCATGAACCTGGGAAAAGAGCAGGTGGAACCATGAACCTGGGAAAAGAGCAGGTGGAACCATGATTGAGCCAAATTCTCAGGAGGACGAGATTTTGCTAACGTCCAAATTGGACAAATTTTATGTCGATCTTACACCTCTCAGTGACATGAACCTAATGGCATAGTCAGAATTTTGATCTGAGCAGTAGATCTTTAGATGACCCGGAGGATGGAATCTTTGAGGAATCTAGGGGGAATCTAAAAGATCCTTTAAGCACCAGATTCTCACTTTGTCAGAATTTAGAAATTTGACATTCCATTTTACACTATTTGATGCCACAAATATGATTGTTTAATTAGATTTTCCATTTGATCATTTCATTTTTTGGCCATTTTTCAAAGTGGAGTGCAGGTGTCAACATTCAATGTGCGAGTAGTCATTCCATGAGATTCAACACCACGAGATTGATGGTACAACCAGATCCATTAGTTTATCATCCTCTTCTTCAGAAAACTCCTTGATGTGAGGTATATGTAGTGTGATTATGTACTTCTTTATCTCTTTGCTTGAGATGCATTGTGTTGTATAGATCCCTGTTTGATGTTTGATGTGGGATTTTGTTTTGTACTTGATGTGAGATGCACTTATTTTCATGTTTTGATTGAGATCCCTTTGTCGTCATGTTGACAGGATACTCATGTGTCGTCATGTATGTTTGATTTGAGATCCCTTTGATGCCATGTTGGCGGGATGCTCATTATTCACATATGTGAAATTATGTCATGCTGATAGGAGTCCTTTTTTGAATGAGAGTTCCTGTAGCAGAACATCTCTTGGAGCCACCCCTACATGAGGGCATATTCCTTGTATGATAGAGAAAACACATGCATGTACATCATCACTCTTTCTAGCACTTAATGCAACAACCTACAACATCTTGACACTGGGCCTGAAGACATAGTCCCTCATGGACGAACTCCATTATCAACGTCTTGTGTTTTATGTTGTTGATTCTTGTCATGTTCATTTTTTGTTACAAAATGCATATATGTTCACTTATGTTATTTTAAATGCAATTCTAACAACATCACGAAAGTAAAAGATCTTGGTTAAATCCGGGAGTTGAGTCAACTCGGATCAACCATGGAGGAGGTATTGCATTACATTGTTTTATGATATCATCGATCTTGAATATCCATAGCCATTGTTAAAAGAGACACCATCCCTATATTTATCCAAAACCATTAAGGAGTGCCTCGCCTAAGTGGTATATGGTTTCTACAAAACCACATACCAAAACAACCCATGTTGAGCCAACTGACACATCAATGCGTTCTATGTCAAGTGAAGTCACCATCTTGCAAAAGAATATTTGTTTCAAAGCCATTTTTTTGTTCCTCCCATTTCAATTTACTTGGATTCCCAGGATCCTTCGAAGAAACTATCCAAAATATTAGCTAATATCATGCTCTTAGAAGTTTAATTAAGAAAAGCAAAGAGTACTTTAGCAGAGACAAGAGAGTAGTCAAAATATTATAGAAACACAACTTAGAGGTGGTAGGGAAGTAAATAGTTTTTATGACGAGAGGTCTACTTTTGATACAAATCCACCATGTAAACGAAAGTTTTTTTTATGAATACAACTAATAGCAGACCCCCTGTCAATGCAATAAACATCGAACATGCAAGGTTCTCTACTTTTGATCATCTTCTGTTGATCTATGCGTGCATATCTACACCATTCAAAGAAGCACGTGTATTATGCTAGAGTTAGCAAAACCAACCCCCCCACGCATGATAGTCATCAAACATGCGGGGGGTTTGCTTTTTATACTCATCCATTAATTTGTGTATGCATATCTGCACTGTGCAAAAAAACACGTGTATTATGCCATGCTTTATTTAAAAAGATTATCATTTTTTTTGGAAAAACATTTATTTGAGTTTTTATTTAATATATAGTGCTTTATAGAATATAGGCTATACATTATTTATACAAATTGCGAAGAAAAATAAAATTTATTTCGAATATTTTGGAAAATTTTGTGACGAGAAAATGTTACAACAATATCCATGATGACATTAGTTCTACTAAGAATACCTATTTCTTCTAACTGTCACTTTGATTTGATGTTCTAGAATTCTTGTTTCTTCTAACATGCATTTTACAAACAAAGCGCATATTTAATTTACAATAATAAACTTTAGAATTTCATATTAATACATAACATTTTATTAATATAAAAATACATATTAATCTTTACAAAGTGCAAAAAATAAAAAATTGACAATACTTTTTGGAAAATTTTCCTGATAATAAAATGTTACAAGGACAATACCACTGCATAGATTGGTTAAAATGTTGATTTTGTGTTGATTTGTTCATTAAAACTTAAATGATCAGGGCCAAATTATCTTCTGCATTGACTACCATATCATCTCGGTGCCTATGCCATCCTGGGCATCTTCGACCTTTACCAATCATGGGATGTGCTTCCTCTAAAAAGAAGGCCATCACTATTGCTATGAGACTACCCGTGCTTCAATAAAATCAAATCATAGCCTATTCCATTAAAGGAGGAAATTTGATGATCCATCAATGTCAGCAGATGATGCAGTGAGATTTGAAATGTGTGTCATGTATCTAATAAAGAATCAAATCTAATATAGCAGTAGAGAAGGGATCTACCTACAAAACCCTTTGTACATGCCTCAAATCCAGTGATGTATTTCATTAAGCTTTAAAGCCCTGGTGGTGGTGGCTCTAATACGTCAGCACCTAGGGAACACAAAACTCTAAAGTAAATATTGCAACTACACAAATTTTTTCTATACAAATATCAAATAATACTCCAGTTCCATCATATATGTCATTGGCAGTAACATAATAATAAAGTTTAGAATTTCATATTAGTACATAACATTAATCTTTACAAAGTGAAAAAAATCAAATATTCATAATAGTTTTTGGAATTTTTTTTTAACAAGAAAATGTTACAAGAAGGAAAATATTGAAGTTGTGAATGAAAAAGCTTTAGGTTTTCTTAGTTTGATGTACAATTAGGTGTTAGTCTTGATATACCCACCAAGGTGGGTCAATCAATCAATGTCCAGTTTTAGGATTTCCCAAATGTTAGATGTTTTAGATATCTTTCAAATCTAGTTGATTCATTTCTATATATACATGTTGGCAAGTTCAACCATCTAAATTTAAGTATGCTAGATGCACAAAGGCAACTAAAATCAATGGTTGATTGGATGATTTTAATTAGAAAGGATGAGAAAAACGAAGGATTTTCTCATTATTTGTCCCTTTTATACCTATGGCTTTTACTATTATAAATGATCAAATTCCTCCTAGAATTTTACCTCATCACCCCTTGTTGGCCAAGTCGCATGTAGTCTACCCTCCACATGGTAGGTCCCACCTCCTACTGACACTAGCCTGGAATCACATAACCCCAAACTAACATGCACACTTAGATCCAATAGTAATAGAGGCATTTCATATGAGAGTTGTGGGTCTTTCATGTTGTAAAGTTGTGGTGATGTTACTATGATAGAGTGGTGCAAAGGGAGCCATGCATCACTATGGTGCCTCACATGCTCATTTAACCCTCCACATGGCCGTCCAGACCTATTGACATTAGCATGTTGTCATACAAAATTTCCTTCCAAATCGAACCCTCACACTTGTCACACCCTAACTGGTAGAAAATGAGAACAAGGATCCATTTTCACATTTTCTATTGTTACCATCCAGGTTGACCTTTTTGCAAATGTGGAATCAATTTTCCAAATTTGGTAAAGTTTGAGTCCAAGTCTTGATTTTACAACACTGATATTAACACCCAGGATCAGCTCATGCAAGAATTTGACCTAAGAAAGTTGGATTGTTAGGAAAGTAGCTTACAAAAAGATAGAAAAGATAGATCAACACCTTAGAGTTCAGCCTCTTTGAGGGGGAAACGTCCTTTACATTACACAAATGAACAATTCTTGGATGATACAAATGACTAAACCTCCCTTTTATATATAGGAGTCTAAGGGGTCACAATATAATCAAGCCGACCTAACAGTAATAACATAAGGGCAATAACAATAATGGGTTTCTATGGGGCACAATAATAACAATCTGGGGATAATAGGGGCACAATAATAACAATAAGGGATACAATGACAGTAGTAATGGGGGAATCACTAGTATTATAGGGACCTAACATGCCCCTCTTCTTCTGAAAAGTGTTTTCCTCAACGCTTGAGTAGTTTTGGATGCTTCTGTATAAAATTCTCATCCTTCAATGTGGAATTTTCAATGGATAAGTTCTTCCACTTGATGAGACACTCTGAAATTGATTGATTTCGTAGCTATCGAGTTCTTGTTTCTATGACTACTTCTTGTTCCAATATTATTTTTCCTTCCTCGTCAAGTTCTAACAATATTGTTTGAACTGGGAGCTTGTCACATATAACCTTCTTTAAACATGAAACATGGGAAACTGGGTGCACTCGGGAAGCTGCAGGATGCTCCAATTTGTATGCCATAGTACCAATATTTTGCAACACCTTGTATGGACCATAATGCTTTGGTGATAATTTATTATCCTTCTTAGCTTGCTTGAGGGACATTTGTTTATATGGTTGTAGCTGTAGGAATACCCAGTCACCTACATCAAAACATCTTTTGCTGCAATGTTGATCTTCCTGTTGTTTCATTCTATTCTACGCCAACGTGAGGTTATCCTTTAAGAGTTGGAGAACTTGTTGTTGATACTTGATGTGATGTTCCAGTGCTTGAACCTTAGAATTTTCTCTTAAATATGATGTGATGGATCGTGGATGATATCCATAAAGTGCCATAAATGGGGTCATTTTTGTTGCAGTATGGAAGGAAGTGTTATACCACCATACAGCCAGAGGCAACCATTTGACCCATTGTGTCTATTTATCAAATACAAAGCAACGAAGATATCCTTCCAAACATTTGTTTACTATCTCAGTTTGCCCATCATATTGAGAATGATAAGATGAGCTATGAGCTAACTGAGTACCAAGACAAGAAAATAATTCTGTCCAAAAATTCCAGTGAAAATGGGATCTATGCCACTTACAATAATCTTTGGGTTTCCATGTATCTTTTGAATTGTTTCCATAAATGCAGTAGAAACTGCACTGGCTTTAAATGGATGCAATAATGCACAAAAGTGTGCATACTTGGTAAGTCTATCAACTACTACCATGATGACACTCTTTTCTTCAGACTTGGGTAAAACTATGATAAAATCCATTGAAACCTCCTCAATGTTGGATTGGAATGGATAAAGGTTGTAATAGACCCAAGGTCTTAATTGTTTCAACTTTATTTTTTTGGCAAACCAAACATTCCACCACAAACTTTTGAATATCTGATTTAAGACCATCCCAAAAAATTTCCTTTTTAACATTGTGGTAAGTTTTTAAAAATCTTGAGTGCCCTCCTAAGGGAGAAGTGTGCAATTCCATAAGAATATTTTGTTTGAGTTGGGAATTCTTACATAGGTGTAACCGATCTTTGTACCATAACGAATCATTTTTCCAGCTAAATGTATCAGATGTACTAGGATCTTGTTGTAGCTTTTGAATGAGTGCCCACACTTCATCATTCTTCCGTTCATCCCTTGCTTTGTTTATCAAATCTGGTTGGATAATAGAAATGGCAGACAACAATGCTTCCACATCCTCATCCTTTCTTGAGAGTGCATCTATCACAACATTTTACTTCCCTTTTTTGTAGATGATTTCAAAGTCATAACCCAACATCTTTGTGACCCATTTTTGTTGCTCTTCAGAGGATATTCTTTGTTCTAAAAAGTATTTAAGACTATCATGATCCGTTTTTACCTTGAAGTGTGCTCCCATTAGGTAGGGTCACCATTTCTTAAGTGCATGTAGTATTGCCAACATTTCCTTCTCATAAATAGCTTTGTGTAAATACTTTCCTTTGATTGGATGACTTTCGAAAGCAATGGGTCTTTCATCTTGCATTAAAGCAGCCCCAAGTCCATTTCCTGAAGCATCAACTTCCACAATAAAGGTTTTTGTGAAGTTTGGCATAGCTAAGACTGGTGCTTGGCACATTTCCTCTTTAATATGTTTGAAGTCCTTTGTTGCTTCTGGAGTCCATGAAAATGCATCTTTATTCAATAATGTTGTTAGAGGTTCTGCTATTCTCCCATAATTCTTAACAAACTTGCAATAATAACTTGTCAACCCGAGAAATCCTCGCAGATTTTTATGGATTGTGGGGATTTTCCATTCTTAATGGCTTTAATTTTGGTAGGGTCTACCTTAACATCTTCATGAGATACAATATGACCCAGATATTCTACCTCTTGTACTCCAAAGAAACATTTGGAGCTTTTTGCATATAATTGTTTCTCCTTCAATAGTTTGAGCACCCTGTCAACATGTTCAACATGATCCTTCCAAGACTTGTTGTAGATAAGTATATCATCAAAAAATACTAACACAAAATTTCAAAGGAAGGGTTTGAAAATGGAATTCATTGAACCTTGAAATGTAGAAGGTGAATTGGTAAGGCCAAAGGAATGAACAAAAAATCATAATGACCCTCATGAGTTCTAAATGTTGTTTTTGGAATGTCTTCAGTGTTCATTCTGATTTTATGATATCCTGAACAAAGATCCAATTTGGTGAAGTAAATTGATCAATGCAATTCATCCAATAATTCATCAATTACAGGAATGGGAAATCTATCTTTAATAGTGAGCTTGTTGAGCTCCCTATAATCCAGACACATGTGCCATGATCCATCCTTCTTGTGCACCAATACTACTAGAGCAAAGAAATAACTTTGACTAGGTTGAATTATACCAGCCTCTAACATTTCCGCAACCATACGTTCAATTTCACTCTTTTTGGCATAGAGATATTTGTACGGCCTGATGTTTGGAGGAACACTTCCTGGAATCAAATTAATAGCATGATCATGATCGTGAATAGGTGGGAGGCCTTTGGGAGTCTGAAAAACCTTGGAATGATTGTCCAAGACATTTTGGAGATCTAGAGAAATAGATGATTTCGATGTGGGAACCTCTAGTGAACATAGTTGTGAAATTACGACTCGTTGTTCCTTGTTTAGAAGCTTTTTCACATCATTAGAGATGATTATCTTTCCCAGTTTCCATGCAATACCCCTTAATTCTACTTCATTTCCTTCCACATAAAATTTCATGAAAAGTTCTTGAAAATTAAAAGCTATTGTACCCAAGGATTGTAGCCATTGGACTCCTAGTACAACATCAACACCACCCATTGGAATTGAAAGCATTGGGCTATTCATTACATATTATCCCATGGATAGCTTGATATTATGGCACTTTCAAGAGCAATTTATGGTTCCTCCATTTGCAACCATCACTTGACACTTTGGTGCTGGATATAGGAAGCAATTCAATTCCTTGGCTATCTTACAATGAATAAAATTATGGGTACTTCTTGAATCAATCAACACTATTACCTTTTTCTTCTTGATATGTCCTTCTATCTTGATAGTTTGAAGAGTGGTAATTGCATCCAATGCATTACAAGATAAGGTCGGATTCATTCCTTCTTTGGCTAGGGTTTGTTCCCAGAGTATATCCTCTTCTTTTGACATTTCTTGTTCCTTTTCTTTCTCCTCTCCAAAATCTATGTAGAATAATTTCTTCTCAGCACACTTATAACCTTTAGTGTATTTGCTATAACAATTGTAACAAAGCACTTTTCTCTTTTTTCTTCCAATTGTTGTGGTATCAACCTTGTAGGTTGTGGAAGGCTAGTAGAAACAACACTTCCATCTTTATTGTTGTGAGTGGTAGGCTTCCTAGTTTCCATAATTTTGCTTTCCATTTTTATTTTCTAACCTGAATGCCTTCTCCAATGAATCAGGTTCCCAAAGGCAAACCTCATGTTGGATATTATCCTTTAAAGTTCCTATGAACACATCAATCCTATGCTCCTTTGGAATATCTTTTACCTTTATGTTCAATTTTTGGAAGTCCTCAATGTGCTCCATTATTGAACCCTTTTGTTTGAGATTTATCAATTGGCTAAAAAAAGTGTTGCTTTTTGTATCCTCATAATGTGCTATCATT
>APFE030123336.1:33449-44981 GCA_000404065.3 Pinus taeda | reverse complement strand
ATCATCTTTTCTGTCATAGTCCTTAAAGATATCTTCCAAATTGGGTATCATGTGTGTCAAACGGAGATAAAATGACCAAGTCACGACCCCGGTAAGTTGGTTGTCCAACAAACCCCAACTGGGCTCATAAACTCTTGGTGTTACATCTCCTCGGGTTAGGGTTTTGGTTGTTTAGGGTTTGCTCTTATTGTTTAATAATAAAAAAGCCCTTGAACCTCATTGTAACTCAGTATAGAAGCATGTATCCACCACATCTCTTCTCAGAGATAAGCTACCATCGCCTGAGCTAGTTCATTTCCATTTTCTGTTTGTAAGCATATTTTAGTATTTTACATTAATGAAATGAAGTATTATTTCTTCTGCATCTCTATGTTTATGTTATATCTGTAATTTATTGTGTTCCTGTTTAAATCCAGAATAACTACCCATTGACTTTGATTGTGTTTCCTATCCTTGACCTGACAATCAACTTGTTCTTGAATTGAATGTTAAACCATTAGCTTCACTAAACCATCCAATCAATCTCAGTGACTATACCATTGAGGCTCATCCATAGTCAATTCTTCCGACTACCCAGTCAACTAATTGAACTCGAGTGAACTCAAAGGATATACACCTACACTTACCATGTAAACTATTTCACTATAGCACAATGAAGCTAGTCATGGTCAATTGTAATTTTTCTTGCCACAATTGTAATACCCTTAGCTTTACCCCCTAAGGTCTTGTAAATGTACATATGAGACTTAAGTTGGTGAGATGCTATATGTTAATTAGGCTAGAGAGCCAAGTTCTATTGAGGTCCACATGCCTTTTTTTGTATAGATGTGTTAGGCCTTTGGGCTAATGAATTAATGTGTTTTGACACGAGGATGCCTATGTGGTCAGGCCAAAGAGCTTGTGTATTAAAAGGCTAGCGAGTTTGGAATATGTAATGTGTAAGCGCACATGTAGTAATAAATGGTATCATGGCTAGAGAGTAGGGGAAAAAACTAGTATGGGGGGCTATGAATCCACAAAAAGAGAATGGTGAGGTGACCGAACCCAAACATGGTTCCTAAACCAAATAATTATTATGGTTTTGATATTCCTAAAGTTACTTTTAGAAATAATACTAAAATATTATAATCTTAGACTATAGATAAAAGGTAAAGGGAGGGGAATAGGGCACAAATAGCTTCCATTTCCATTAGAAACCATCGGGGGATGGCTATGGACCTAGTTTTGAGGAGAACTAGAGGGTCTCTAGCTATTGTACCCTAAGGAACCTAGGTGGGGCTAGGTACAAATATACTTCTTTGGGTGCCTCGGGGAAGGTTGGAGCCCAAGAGGGATAAGTCTAGGGACAAATTTCCTTGTATGGGTCTAGAGGATACCCCTGAGGGAAGTAGTAACTCCTAGAAGCCCCAGGGCTCTAAGACATCCTTTGTGAGTTTGAGATGGAAACCATCAAGGTTGTTGGAACAACTTGGTGGACTGTAGGTGTAGAGAAGGGGGTGCACTACCTTGGGTTGAGTGGGTTGATGGTGGATGTGAGCCTGTTGTTTTGAGGTTGCTAGGGTTTGGTACCTTGACCCTGTTCATATTTAGTATTTGACACATAAATATCCTGGACAACCATTGGCATTGTGGAGTCATGACCCTAGCTCAAGGGTGATATGTTGCTAAAAGAATTGGAAAAACAAAATCTATGGTTGGGCAGTATGTTCAAGGTCTATAGCTTGTCGATGGATTTATCAAATAGTGAGTGTACTTTATTGTTATATTTTATGAGTTTTATGCACATTATTATCTTTTCTGGTCATGTTATACACACACATTTCGTTACCTTATTGGTATTAATGAGAGTGGCATCGCCTCAGTGAGATGGTTAGGGGTGTTACTAGTGGTATGAAAGTCTAGGCTACAATATGGAGCTTGCATAGGACAAATATAAATAACATAAGTGAGATTGTTAAGAAAATAACAAATTGTTTGACAAAATGTTGAAATATGCATGAATCCTATGGAAAATATTTCAATCGTTTTGAGGTGTATTAGAGAAATCTTATAGTGTGATGTCGCCTAGAGGCTATGCATGAAATATTATAGTTAAAAAGTAATACAATCAAAAGGAAACAAGTTATTGATGCTCCTTTTGTGTAAGAAGTATTACAATTGCAAAGAAAACAAGTTATTCATGGCTATATTAAACCCTCCAAAGTGCTTTGCTTAACAACCATATTAACCCAAATTCTTGTTTAGCACAAACTCAACTTCTTTGAGAGGATAGCCAAGCAGATTCGACTATAGATTTTCTTATATCCGTTGAGTATCCATCTAGCCAGATATTGGGTTTCTGTAATAGGCCAATATTCATTATCTATCCATTGAAAGAGTTATTGGGTTTCTACAATAAGGTGAAATTAATTGTGTAGTTATCCATTGACCCAAGGTTATTGGGTTTCTACAATAAGGTGAAATTAACTGTGTAGCTAAGGTGAAATTAACCCAAGTATTCATTGGTGCCATGGGCAGATGGCTTACAAAGTAGATGATGATTGACTATTCGTCTAAGTTGGTTCTAATTGGGGATTCTAGTGTCAGTAAGTCCAATCCTCTTTCCATATTTACTTGAAATGAATTTTATCCTAGAGTCAAAATCTACAATCGGTATGGAGTTTGCAACACGAAGAATTAATGTTTATGGGAAAATGATCAAGGCCCCGATATGGAACATCTTTGGTCAGGAAAGTTTTGTGTTGGGAGATTGAGTATGCATGCCAAATTTTTGAAAGAATTCCTGAGAGAACCATGGTATTGTGTATGATAAAAATGGGGAGATATATCGAACAAGTGCAAGACAAGGAGGTGATTATATTGTGAAAGAAAATGCATTATGTAGCTGTGAAGATGGAACATATAAACTTATGTATTATCCTTGGTATTTCTCTAGGCTAAATGCTCTAGATTAGAGTAGCTGTCTCGACAATTACATTATCATAATTGGGTTTGAGGTGGATATCTTTGTTAGGACTACACTAGTTAGAATGTATGCCATGTGTTTGAAATATTGTCTTAATGAAATTTGAACCCATGAGGTGGCTTGATTGCAAGCTATGCGTATGATGGATTTTTTGGGGAGGCCTCGAGAGGCTTTAGTTAGATGCAGTACACAGGAAAATGGAAGATGCATTCTTATTGATTTATCAAATGCCATATGAGATGTCATGTCATGACCTTTGTTTATTTTAGGGTATATTGGGCATGGGTATGATCATGGTTCATTGGATTTCTATTACAAAATATAAAGAACTGGAATTCAACTTGATTGATCATGTATGCAAACTGTGAAAAGATTGAAAAGATATGTTTTAAAACCTTAGGCTTTGAAATGGTGTGATTTTGTCTCCACACCCTCACCTCGAAATCCCATTTAGTCACATATTGCAAATATGATTTCATGATTGTGTTCGAAATTACATGGTCATCCACTCTTGTGCAAGTTGACGTGATACAAGGTGACGTACACTTTTGCAAAATATTGATGTTGGAGCATCCATGGATTACTTGCTATCGTGCATAAACAAAAAAAACACAAAAAAAAAAAAAATCTGTTTGATTTCTTTGTTACAATGTTTGTGGTTGTTTCTTCTCACCTACACAATCTCTAAGGAATTCAAATGAGCCCACGTTGCTAATTCTTACCTTTCACTTAACTCTTGGAAATCATTGGTAATAAGAGAGAGAAACATGGAGGTCAATGGGTTTAAAGAAATGTGGATGCTTAATTTTATTTTATTTTAACTACAAAAGGGATAGATTTCTTTTTTCCAATGAGAAAATATTTCTGAACATTGTTTCCTTTAATGAGTGAGGCAACAATTTTTTTATGGATGTTGAGTGGTTGATGGCTATTTTTCAGCATCTACTCTACTGAAATTAATAAAAAAAGGGAGAGTTTCTTTTTCTAGAGGCAGAGGATGGATTGGGAAAATAAAAAAAAACACCATTGTGCTAGGTGTTGATGGCTATGTGAGAGATTGGGCATTTCTAGGTTGTTGGATAGAGCTACATCAAATTGTTTGAAGCTCTCGTGAAGCGGAAAAGCAATTTATTTTTCATCCATTGTTGTGTGAGAGAAATTTGTTTTTTTTAAATTTCAGTCTTCAAATTGGAATATTTTTGTGTATTTACTATTAATGCAAGTGATTATCACTATTGTTGAATTCAATATTAATGATGTGTTTATATCTAACATTATAATGCTGGTATGAAAAAAAAAATGTACAAATGTAACATTACAGTGCTAGTGTGTGATGAGCCTCATCATTGGGTAATTATATGGGACTTAATTCACCTACTAGCTTAGTTAAACCAACTTTTCTCATAACTTATTACTTGTTTTTTATTATATTTTGTTTATGAGATGAGTTAGAGTTGGATATTATGCCTAGTGGACTAATATGCATTGAATGCAGGATTGAAGGAGAAAATCAATGAAGTTTTGCAAATATAAGGTTAAAACAAAATTGGGACAAGGGAGAGGGATTGTAGGAGGTAAATATTCCTCATTTACTTATCCCCTAGTCGAATATTCCTCCATCCATCACACTAGCTCGGAGTGCAAGCAACCAAACCATGAGGATTAGAGACAAAGAGCTAGTTTATCTCGATTTTGGGAGCCGAGACCCCCTGATTTTAAGGAATTCATTAGGGAATTCAGTTGTATAAATAGAGAGGCCTAGAGCCTCATTATGATTAAAATTTTTGTTGAAAAACTCTAAGCTATTTTCAAGTTCCAGACTTGTGAAAGTGTTATTGATGTAATTTTTTGTTTTGGTAATAAGAATGAGTTTTGTTTTGAGCCAACATTGAGTTAACTCAGAGGGCTAAAGCTCTTGGGTTAGGGCCCAACCCTAGCACCCAAGGCTCCTCTTTCTTGTATATGTATGTTTAGTTTAGTTTCATAGCTTCATTGTTAATTTTCTTTTAGATGCATTTCCATTGCAAGTAGTGTAGATTGGATTGGTTGTTTATTAGTTTACTTCCATTTGTGCCTTACTTCAATAGTACGTTAGCAGGGATAAAAGGAGAACCACAAGGTTTTTAGCAGGTGTCTCGGCCTCAGTTCCTCCCTCTGGGATCTTGACTTGGGGAAGGGACCCTTATGTAGCCCCAAAAACAAATTTCTATTTCTTTTATAAGATTTGGAGTTTGCAGTCTTAAAATTAGCATTTAGTCAGTTTTGCAAAGTAGGGCTCAATTCGCATCTTTTTCATATTCATTTTTTTAGTAGATCTCATCCATGCTTTCATTCCTTTCAGCAACTTTCCTCATGCACAATGTAGGCAGTTAGTTCATTAATTCTGCTTTTCTAGTTTTTGAGAATGTTTCTTATTTACATAGTTTTTTTGGAAAATATACATGTTTTATGTAGAGTAGGTGCTTCATGAGGAGACAAACACTTCATATCCAACAACCACCTTCCACTCCATCCACCATATCCATCCCTTGTTTTCACCATCACCTTCACTCGTTTTCATCATTTTTCATAGAAATTCTTCCAAGCACATTGAGCGAATCCAACCATCTCCTATCTTTATTGTTGAATACTAAGTGATCCTAGACCTTCTCCCACTCCATTCCACCCATCAAACACCTTTCCTAAGCCTTCCACCACCTCCAACACTTCACATTTTTCTCTCGAATGTATCCTATAGGTTTACAAGGAATCTTGTAGGTTTCTAGTACATCCTGTAGGTTTTCCTAAAATGGCCTGTTTTGAGGCCAAATTGAGGGAAAACCTCTAGGAAGTCACCAAAAGCCTCCTAAGGGTATCCCACACCATCCAACCATCTGCTAACCCTTCCAGCCATCCTCAAACATCCTTAATCCACCTGCCACATCACCAAAAGAAATTAGTTTTCATACTTTATTTTTCATGAAAAGACAAAAAGACAAAAACATATTTATTTTAGTTTCTTTACTTACACATTAGTGATGTTTGATGCTTCTTACTCCTAGACTTAGATAGTAGCATTTGGTTCATGTTAATTTAGCATTTTTTCAAAGCGTAGTTTCTTAGCAGTTAATTAGGAAATGGTGTGATTTAGCATTGAATTTCGGTCTTCTCCATTATTGCAGTAGAGTAGCTCTCTCTTAGAGTAGATTTACCTTTCTTCCATCAAGAAATAAAGCTTCTTCTGACTCCATAGAAGTTTGTCTTGAAAACCCCAGTGTTCTCTTGCCATCTGAACAGTGATAATAGGCAGAACCATCACTTTACTTGTGTATACAACACTGCCACCTCCAAGTTTGTATGAACCTCGGGTTGATAAAGTAAAGCTGGTAGCCCAGGAGTTGTAGCATTCTTGTTGCAATACTGGTACTCATCACTTTTTGGCACTGTTATTGGGGAGGTGTATGAGTAAAATGTGATTACTGCTTTCTTTTCCTTTACTTCTTGTCTCCAATATTATACCATTAGTTTATTTTTGTAAAAGTAATTTAGTTGTTTCCTTTTTTTTCATTCTGCATTTTTTGCTTTCCTTTCCATTTTGCAAGAAACATTTCAATTCGGCAAGCAGTTTTTTCATTCAGTCAGTAGCTTTCATTCAATCAACCATTTCAATTCTGCAAAGTACTTTCCAAGTTTGAAAAAAACAAAAAAACAAACCAAAAATATTTCCTTTCATGCCTCGTAGGAATAGGGATAACTTAGGGAATTTTTTTCCAAATACCCTCACTACATCAAACAACCAACCTTCCCTCTTCTTCAGTGGCTGTGAACTGGAGGAATCCTTAGGTGAGCAACCTGACATATTTGAAGAACCTACAGGGTAAGAAGAAGAAGAAGAACCCATTCCTACTGAACCAATGGCTAAAAATAGAAATGACAGAGGCAATAGAGAGAGAGTTGAGGGTGCCTTCCCCATCAGGGAAACCAATGGGGACACTAAGATGAAAAATATAAGTCCCTAAGCCCTACCTCATTTCCATGGCCTGACCACAGAAGACCCTGAAACTTTCCTATTTGAGTTTGTTGTTATATGCCAAACCTATGACTATACATATCATGAGTAGAAGCTAAAACTATTTCCATCTACTCTTAGGGATGCAGCATTGTGCTGGTTCATGGGTTTACCTGGGGATAACATCACAACTTGGGCTCAGATGAAACAAGCATTTAACAAAAAATATCGAGACCACTGTTGGTTAAAGGATAATAAAGAGGAAATTTTTAGGATGACCATAGGCAATGATGAATCCCTAGAGGATTACGAAGAAAGATTCAAGTTTAGTTACATAAGGGCCAGGTGCACACTTGACCTTGTGTCACTAAAGTTGGTCCCACTGAGGGGAGAAAGGGAAGATCTTTTGGATGCCCTACACTTGTTAGCAGGAGGAGATATCTACTAATTACCCTATGAGGATATCAAGACTGTCTTTAGAAACCATTCTAGGGCAGCTAGGAAAAAGGGTAGGGGTAGTCAACCTATGGTTAGTACATCCTCTTCCAACTCATCCATCAAGGGTGAAATTGGAAACATGCTGGAAGATTTCAAGAGTGAGATGCTACAAACTCTTGCCTTGCAAATGGACACTATGCACATTAAGAGAAAGCAAGAGGAAGCAGAGAGAGCCTTGGCCATTTTTTGTCCTAGATGCACCAGGAGGCAACTTAGGAATGAATGTCCATTGGATTCTATTGAAATTTGCTCAGACTATGAAGAAAACCACTCCACAGACAAGTTCCCTTCTTTTCCGGGACTCAAAGCTGTATATCAATGAGCTGAAGGGGTCACTGAGCATCTTTGCTACATAAACCAAAGGAGACCTCATGGGCCTAGACCATACCAACAGGGCATGCAAGGGTCATCCCATGCATATTACAACCCCAACCAAACCACAACCATACCTTCTTGGTGACCCCTTGCTCATCCTTCCTAGTATACACCCCTTCCTTGGTCCTTTGCATCTTAGTATCAATCCCAGCCAGCTAGCCAATCATTTCAACCATATGCTCCTCCACAACCTTAGTGGAATGCACTGCCCCGGGGGTGGAGGCCCTAATACAACATTGCTCCAGCTTTATTGCCTCCACACCTACCCAACCATAGTTGCTAAACTCTAATCCACCTAAGCAACCCCAGATTCCTGCCCATCCAAATCCAAACCCAAAAAACAGACCGACTCAACAAGTATATAGTGGAAGGAATCATATCCAACTTATGCTATGGAAATCCAGGAGATTAACCTGAGATCTAGGAGAGTTCTCCCAGATAACCAACCTCCACCTCCACCTAGGGAGGTTGAGGAAGAAAGAGAGGAAAGAATTATTAAAGTGAATCCACCCTTTCCTACAAGATTAATCCAACCACTCCAGCTTACCCCAGAAGAGACTGAACTTTCGGGAGAATTGAAAAATATATGTGTAAGGATTCCACTTCTCAAAGCAATAAAAGATGTTCCTATTTACAATAAGTTGATTAAGAAGAAGTGCTTCAAGCATCCAGGGTGTTATAGAAATATTTTGGCACTTCAATCCCAATCTTATATGTTGATAAACTAGGGCTCTTCAACCCCTAAAAGTGTTGTTTCATACCCTAAAAGATCATGGTCATTTGATTACATCATTCCCCAAAAGTTCCACCTGAAAAACCATCCAGAATTGGCCTAAACTGGACCATACTTAGTGCTCCCTGTCAGGGTGCGATGAATACTGACTTCTACACTAGCCAGGTGCGATGAATACTGATGGGGCATTCTGTAGGGTGTGATGAGCGAAGATGGACAAATGTCCGAGACAATTTTCTAAGTGGATGCTCAGGAAATCTTTTAGAAACTTCTCCTATGATACTTGTCTCTCTGAGTTCACCCATGGATGAGTAAGAGATCCAAGAAATCTCCAAGTGGAACCAAATGCAACAAGTGGAATGAAACTAATCAAAACCCTAGAGATGACTCACAACCTTGCACAGATCTATAAATGGATCCCTCATCTGAGAGATTTGGGAGCTGGAATATTGTGAATTGCAAGGAAGTGCTGATAGTTTGTATTTGAGATAAGAGCCTTGTATTTTTGTTGTGATCTTGTTATTTCATGAGGTGAAGAGGGATTGATGCTGGGAGGATGATGCTGGATCAGACAACTGGGTTGTAATTCTCCCTTCTATTTAATAAATTTCTTCAAGTTTTCTTAAATATAATTGTGCACTTGTGAATGTTATTATTTGTGAATGCCATTGTATGTTCATTATACATCTGATTCTGTAATGCTTATGATAAAATAGATCAACATGCTTTTATGGTTCTTTGCTACTATGTTTCTATAGGTACTCTTCAAGCGAGATAAGTACGGAGAAGAGTTGCAAGCTTTGTTAAGGGGGAGAAAGATCAAGAAAAGGATTAAGCGGCAGTTCCAAGTTGGTCCTCTCATCTTTCTCTTACCTATTGTGCATAGAAGAAATCCTTGAATTACTTTGAACTGTTGTGTCTAGGGTAGCTGCCAAACCTAGAGGGCTAGTTGATCGAAAGACACTAGTTTTCCCAGAAACAAAATGGTAACTCCGCTCGGGATCGAATAGATGTTTGTCTATTGTTATTGTTTATTTTATAAACTATAGATAGATCCTGAAGTCAGCGAGGTAGCCTTCGAACGTCTCTTGCTCTGCAATTGCATAATAGATGATTGTTGCTTCAGTCAATCTTTGGTTTTGTTTATGAATTAAACATTTGACGTACAAGCATTCTAGATGCCCTTTTGGTAGCTCAATAACCTCTCAAGAATTGTCTCTATACTTTTCTCTTTACTGTCTATCATAGCTCAACTTAACTCACTAAAAACAACTGCAAATTTGTGCCAAAACCCATTTCAGTTGCACTCCCTGGCCCATCGCACTGTCTGCCATTGTCAACCAGTATGCATTGCACCTCCTGAGTTTGTAAAGTGTGATGCATCCCTGCTTTTGTGAAGCCCAAGTGCAATGACTGACTAAACCTATTTCCATTCTAGAAATTTGGGGTTTTTGTCCTTGTTTTCAGTCTTGTTTAGTTTATTTGTTGCTTATGAACAGTGCCTCATTACTGAAGCTTGCTTGCATCACATAGATCAGTCTCCATTGATTAGGATTAGTAAATGTTTTTATGTATTTGTCCATCATTTACAATCCTTTGTCGAAAAGTTGCTTAAATCGCTCTGTCGTTTTGGTACAAAAAGTGTCATAACTGTCGTTTTGTGTCGAAAAGAGAAGTGTCATGGATTCTTCCTTCCTTGGATAGTTGATTGAACTTTTTTTCATGTATTTGATTGTATTAGTTGATATTCGAAGTGACAAAAGCATTTTCTATTTGAAATTGAAAAGTGTCATTTAGTCTTCCTTTCTATTTTGAAAAAAGAAATTGTTGAAAATGTCACTTTGAGTAAAATATTTCAGATCTTTGCTACACGTAGTTTTCCTTTTTGGCATTTTTCACATTAAGGAGAATGAAAAACAAATACATGCATTTACATTTGCATTTAGTTTGTGTGAAAAAATGATTTAGGAAAGTTCATTAGTGTGTGCTCTTTGCTCTTTGTTTGAAAGAATTGTAATCTTCTTTCCCTAGTAGCTAGGATTATCATTGCTCAAAACAAACAACGATTGTTTATCATTGTAGATTTCATTTTAGGGATTTTAAATCAACATCACATAGTGAACCATTAAAAGGAAAACTTTAAACAAGATCAACTCTAAAATAAATCTCAATGAACCTAACAACACTTTGGAACCTAAGGCAACACATCTAGAGGTCTAGGCTAGAGAAGTGTTCCGACGTCGTAAAAACTAGTAACTATCGTTTTCATTGAAGGTTGGGTGATTCCTCCTCCTTGATATGACAAGTGCTAGCACAGACTTGTGCTCCCTGTACCATTGAGTATATATTGGGAGACCACAATAGGCTTATATCCTTTATCCATAGGAAGCCGAGTCTTTTGCCCTATCGATTGCAATGCATTGAACACAACATTCGGGAAGATTGACTTTCGTACATAAGTCCTTGGTAATTTCTCTTTAATTTATCACCAAGGTGTATATTGTAGTTTTGTGATTGGTTTGGTAATCCATATGTCTCGATTTTCCAAAGTAGTCACTTTCATTCCTTTTTGACTCTTTAAAAGAAAAGGTCCATCTGAGCACTTGTCACTTCAGGCTCATTAAAAATCGAAGGGGAATAGAGTCATCATTAGCTTTTTCTCAACTCTTAAAAATTAAAAAAGAAAAGTTGTGTCAAAGCGTCTTTAAAATTAATCGAAATCAGAATAACATCCTTGTTCCTTAGTTGATCTTAGGTTGCGATATATGGAGACAAATCCAAGATCCACCAATCACGGAATCCCTTTTGAGGGGAATCCTAGTCATTTTTCCTCTTGGGGAAATATTGGTGCTCTGTATATGGCCACATTGTCCCTCCAGCGAATTACAATTGGCCTGCCAGTATGGTTATTCTCAACCTCTGTGGTTCAAAATACTATGATTCCTCCATAATCAAATCAACATCCAGTTGATA
>APFE030123333.1:106640-121588 GCA_000404065.3 Pinus taeda | reverse complement strand
ACTGGTGCAGTCCTTTACCAGTACGCAGGCTTCTACCTGCAGAAGGCTACAACCTTCTTAGCTCTTGTACTAGCCGTTCCATTTACTAGTACGTAGGTGCTGGCCTACTAAAGGCTCAATCCTTCACTCGTTTTCTAGCTGCTCCTGGAAGGGAGCTACAACCCCCTTGGCTCTTGTACTGGCCAATATGTTTACCAGTACGTAGGTGCCGACCTACAATCATCTAGGGACCACGTTTCATTAATTTTCATACTGGATCCATAAAGCAATCACCATTGCAATACAATCAATCTCTGAATCACCCAATACTTAAACCCTGTCACAGAACACAAACCAGAGCCCACAACTCTGCAACAACCACTAGAATCAACAGCAACTTGAAACACCAAATCTCATAATGCATACGCTACTTGGACAAACCCAACCTGCGTGTATACGCGCTTTTACCAAAGACAACCCGCGTACTGATCTGCAAATCTACCTCATAACTCTGCAACTATTTTAGACATCAGAACAAACCCAGATCATAACATTCATACAATAACCATGCGTCAATAGATCTAGTCTATCCATACTCAAACCATATAAAGATAATCATTACAAGCCTTGAGATCCCAATCCATCATTCATCATCCTTCACATGAGTGCCTCCTTGGTTCAGATCAAGCAAGCCATCACCAACCCATAACCAGCATCTAGATCTCCCACTTTATCAGATGTTCATCACTTGCTCACTCTTCCACATATCTTGGCCTAATGATCTTCTCCTTATATAGGTTTAGGCTTCTCTCAATACCATGGTCCAAAACCATGTAGAAACAATACCATGAACCCAATACTTGGGGTCGTCACTTTGGACCAAATACCACGGACCAAAACCATGATTTCCAACATGTACGCACCTTTACTCTTATTAACCCACGTGTATACGCGTATGTGCCTTTTGCTCCACTAACCCGCATATATACGCACTTTCGTCATGGTCAACCTGCGTATACCTCTCTCTTGACTTGCTGCATTCTGATCTGTCATCTGATTAAGTTTCCATCACCTATATCAAACCTCTGAGTGAGTTTCCATCAAGGACAACACCTGAATCATAATGCCAACACTTTTCTCCACATGAAATAAACTTTTATAAACTTTTCTTTGCATAAAATTCCGTGAACTTTTCTCCACATGAAATAAACCTTTCTCTGCATAAAATTCCGTGAACTTTGTTGCACTATAATTTATCATCTGAGATGAGTGGGTTTCCATCAAGTATAACATATGTATCATAATGCCAACAATTTCTTAATATGTTTTGTGATTCTTCGTCATCTTTAACAATATTTCATCATCTTATGTGATCTTTCATGATTTTTCGTCATCTTTTGTCACGTTTTGTGATCTTTTACAATCTTTTGTGACCTTTCGTCATCTTTTGTAATATTTTGTCACCTTTCTCAATATTTCTTCATGTTGCACCTCTCTATGCAAGAAGCCTTTCTCTTCTTTCACACCTTGTTTTATTTCAATATGCTCATTGGCATTTTATAGACATTTATATCGCCAAGGTGGAAGAAGGATCCTGGATTATTGAGAGCAAGAGAGGTTGTTCCTTAAGATATTGTTATATACCTTTGCAATTAATATGCTTGTTGTTCGGTTTCTCCTTTCCCTTCTCTACTTGATTGGATCAACATGCAAAAAACCATTCAATTATGATGATGAGTCAAAGAACGAAGATCCAAAAATAGATATGCATATCATGGTTCTGCTAATATATTTCTGTTCAAATGGATGGTATTTTCCATTGAGACATCATTTACCTTAAAGATATTAGACCAAGACAAGGAACGAGTGAAAGTCAATCAAGTGTTGTTGTGTGTCACAAAGCCCTTTTAAACTTTCACCACATCCATTAGAACTAGACAAAACAATTTCACACAAGGTTTTATTCACAAACCCACAAAATAAAATACGACCGAAAGGACACAACATGACATGAACGAAAATAAAAACAAACAAAACATGGAAAGAAATATGTAAATAGGTAGGGACACAACCCTAGGATGCTATTGGAAATATCATTTAAGATCTTGGCCATTGATAGGAAGAGATTCTTCCTTCCCATCTATGAATTGAAGATGATTAGTATGATGGTCAAACTTATCATGCATAATAAAGGGTCCAATCCATAGGGATTGGAATTTAGTGTGTTTACCTTTGTCTTTGTGGGATTTATCCCACTTCAATACTAGGTCTCTGACATTGAACTCCTTGTTCCACACAAGCTTCTTGTCAAACCAACACTTGATATGAATATGATGGATAACAATTTTTTTTTTGCGCCTTTCTTCCTCTAGCTTCAAAAGAGTGCTTATCCTACTCTGAACCATAAGACATGGTTTATCTCTAGATTCTTGGAAAATTTGAAGGGTTGAGAGGTATATGTCTGGAGGTAAGATGACTTTTTTTTCATACACGAGGAAGTAAGGGGAAGTATTCAAAGGGGGCTTTAGTGTGACATGATCAACCCACAAAGCATTCACCAATGCATCATGCAAGTTATTTGCTCAGAGTAAACACTTTTGTTAACGATGTGAATTAAATTCTTGTTGGTAGACTCAACTAAACCATTCCCTTGGGGGTACTAATTAGATGAGTGCTTTAAAACAATACTATTCTCTAATGAAAAATCATAAATTTTTTAGTGATGAAAAATAAGTTTTATTATTGAAAACAAGTGATTTGGGAACTCCAAACCTGGCAATGATATTTTGCTTAAGGAAGTTGAAAACTCCCTGCTCGTTCACTTGTTTTATTGGAACTAATTCAACCCATTGAGTAAAATAATATGCAATATTTAATATATATTTGTGTTGCTTCGATGAAAATGGAAAAAATTCGCCAATAACATCCAATCCCCATTGTTGAAAAGGTTCTTCAACAATAATGTGTTGCAATGGGGCTATTGATTTTCTATAGTGAGCAACGCGTCTTTGACTGGTGAAACACTTACATGAATAAGTGTGTATATCCTTGAATAATGTGGGAAAATAATAACCAACATGCATGACTTTATGAGTAGTAGTATCACACGCGTAGTGTTCACCAGCTAACCTGTCGTGAAGATATTTTAATACCCATTTTGAATCCTATGCTTGCAGACATCTGAGTAGGACACCATTCTGATGCTTCCAAAAAAGCACACCATGTACAAGATGATATGATAAAGTGTTAAGTCTAATAGCCCTCTTCTATTTGGATGATAAATGTGAGGGTAAGGTATCGTGCTCTAGATACTGTCGCACATTTGTGTACCAAGATGTGGTTGTGCTTATAGGGGTGGCTTGTTCAATGTTGTACATTTCAATTTCCTCTTCTCATCCAGAAGGTTCCTCTTTTGGTGAATTATCCATTTTTTCTACAAGCTGACAGATACCATGGAATTTTATCATATTAGTTGACTTAAATTCAAGAATATTCTTGAAGGCTTGTAATCCAGTTCACCCTCCTCTCACCCAACTCTTGTTGTACAAAAAGTGATCTAACCACTAGGTGAGGCACAAAGATAATTATATGATTTTTTAGAAGGTAAGGCCTAAAGTGCTTCACCACCTTGTATACTACATAGGATTTCTTATGAAAGGTGGGGGAGTTTATTTTAGATCACTACAAGCCAATGCTCATGAATGATATAGGCCACTCATTTCCTTGACCATCCTTCTGAGTAAGAGAGACTACAAGAGATGTTTCAGAAGAAAAAGTATATAACAATAAAGCTTTTCCAAAATATGGACTATACAATGTTGAGACTTTAACAATTTCTTCTTTAATCCGGGTGAGGGCATCTTTATCCCTTTGATCCCACTTGTAAACTAAATCCTTCTTAATCATCTCTTATAATGGATTAATAATTTGTGCATAATTTGAGATGAACTTTCAGAGGAAGTTAATTATCCCCAGGAAGGAAAGCGTGGATTTTTTATTCTTGAGAAAGGCAATTTGAGCATTAGTATTGACCTATTCCAGGTCCAATTTGTTCCTTCTCTTAGCTATAATGTGGCCCAAGAGATTACCCTCGAACACTTTGAAGAAGTTTTTCTTGTGATTTAAAAATATGCCATATTTTCAACATCACTCAAATATATACCTTAGATGATAAAAGTGATCAGATTTTTTATTTGAAAATAATGTAAAATCATCCAAGGACATCACTACACTTTGTCCAATCAAATCGCGAAAATCGATGTCCATAGCCTGATGAAAGGTAGCACCCACATTGATGAGTCCAAAACGCATCTGCTTAAAAGCGAATGTACCCCTCTTTGTTATGAATGTGGTTTTATGCTTGTCGGGTTCTGCTACTAGAACTTGCTTATATCCAGAAAATCCATCTAATAATGAGAAAATTTCTGAACCATATATTGCTTAAAGTATATGCTCCATAGATGGCTTAGGATAATTGTCCTTATATAAAGCTCAGTTAAAGCTATAAAAATCAACACATAAGCATACCTCTTCATAATTTTTTGTTACGAGAAACAAATTAGAGACCTAGGTAGAATGACAAACTTTGAATATGATCCGAGCACCCAACACTAGTCTTATTTCTTTTTTAATGAGGGTTTCGAGCATAGCATGACCTTTTCTTAACTTCTGCTGAAATGGATTTACCCCTTCCTTGATGGGTATCACATGCTGGATAATTCATATAATAAGTTTTCAAGTCATCATATGTCCATGTGAACACATCTCGATACTGTTTTAAAAAGATGAATAAAAGCTTGTCATTTTTGAGGTGTACAACACATAACAAGATTGACATATTTCAGATCTTCTTTGGTACCCAAATTTACTTGTTCATGCGGTAGTGTGGAACTGTGAGTATTTGCATTAGCTAGTCCCTTAAAAGGGTTTTGCATGTCATATAGCATATCTAAAGACACCACATCCACGGGCATGCAATTTATTTTATTTTCCCAAGTTGATCATCGCAAGGCATTCTCATGTTCATATTCATCTATTGTTGGATCCTTAAACACATCAACATTTGCCACAAAATTTAGTATCTTCTGGTCATCATTGAAAACACAAAAATTAGTGATGTTATCAGGCACAAATGGCTTGTAAATAATTTCAATTGAAAATACATTTCTTATTGGTTGTAACCTAGCAACAATGTTAGTTAATGTATCAATGATTGCATTATGAATTAGAGGAACATAATTAATATTAAAATCTTGGAAATATGAAATGAGACGCCATAAATGTTGTTGGTCATTTCTAAGATTAGGTGGCACATAATGAAATTATAGTATTTCATACCTATCTTGTAACAATTTCTGAGTCATGTATTACCTTGAGCGCTTCCACTTTGAGGTCAATGGCTTTCTTTAAACCCACAATTAGTGCTTCATATTCGACGACATTTTTTGCGCACTCAAATTCCAAGCGATAAGTGATGAAATGTTTGTTCCTTTTCTGGTCTATCAAAACACAACCAACTCTAGAACCCTCATGTGTTTTCAAAACATCAAAATAAAAATTACATATGTTAGCAACAATAAGGTTAGTTTCTACACTAGTACTATTTACATCTATGTTACAAAAATCATAAGCACCAGTTGGATTGCAAGGAAGTAGTTCCAACTATGTATTTGGTGGTACAGGGGATGGCTGCGCAAGATAAAATCCCTAATCAACTTCTAGAAAACATTTTCTAGATATTATTTGTGCATAACTTATTGGATCATTAGGAGCTTCAAGTGTTGTGAGGACATGTTTCATGAAAGGCCCACTCTCGAATCAAATTTGATTGTTCTTGCCCTTGTACGAAATCCACAAATGCGACCAGTCTATAGAAAAGTATCCCTACAACTTGTTAGACCAATCTCTACTCAAAAGCAAGCAATAAGCTTCTAAAATGTCCACAATGATAATATCAATACATTGGTGAACACCATAGTCATATGATAAAATAATTATAACATTATTAAGCTCACCAAATCACTGTACTAAAGATCTATCTAACTGAATGATTTTTCAATCAGTGTTTTCCCATTTAGAATTGATTTTATTTGCAATAGATAGAGGCATGACATTTGTAGATGCATCAGAATCAACTAGGAAATTATGGACATTATAATTAAAAATCTCAAAAGTTAAAAGAAAAGGGGGGGCAAGTGGACCTAGCATTTACGTTAGTTGAATTAACAACCGATTTGAGAATGGTCGGAGACTTCGCAGATGAGGATTTAGAAGCAGAAGTTGTTCTACCTAACGAAGGCTGAGATGCAAATGATTGGATGATCAAGTCATGTTTCCCCACTATTTGAGCTAGTTCAAATACGAACATATTTTCACAAGACTTCTTCATATCTTCAATAATATTGTAATCAATATATTCATCTTCATCAGGGTTTACAGAAGTAGTATGGGGTGTGAATATTTTTGATACCTCAGGGGTGACAAACTTGTTCTTATGATTTCCAGAATCATTCTTTTGTGATTTCCTACTCCCAGATTTATATTGAGTCCCCTGGGAAAGATTACTAGGAGGTAAGGTCTTTCTTAATAATTTCTTTCTCACATCTTACTTAGGCATCATTCCTTTGCTCCTCAAGCTATATTTCTTAGCAGGTTGTTAAGGAGGAGAATCATCCACTAGGGGCTCACCAACACCTTGTCAATCATTGTTGAATATAATATCAAGAGTGAAAATTGAATCACCAACATTTGATTTTTCCTTTGTCAAGGAAGGTTGATCAATATATTGTGTCTTCTCTAAGTGCTCTTCTGCTGACAAATTTTATATGACATTTTCAACCAAAACATTCATGTTGTGTTTTCATTGAGGACATGTTTTCTCTGAATGAGCATCTTGATGAAAGGTACAATACTTATCCATGCCCAAGTTCTCAACATTGAATACAACATTAGAGGTTTATGCAGACTTAACTGGTTTATCTAAATTCTTCTTAAGAAATGACTTAAAAGACCTATTACTATTAGAATCCTCACTTGACTTCCTATTGTGTTTGATACTTCATTGGTGAACAAATTCAAGGATTTAGTCAAGTTGTCCATGTTAGAAGGATCTTTCTCTTTAGATTTGGTGGAAGAGGCTTGGCTCTTTTTACTTGTGTCTTTGGAGTCTTTTGAATCTTATTGATCAACAATAACCCCAATAGACCTTAAGTCCTTTTCAACGACAATTTATTTTGCAAAGTTAAGAGCCAAAGTAGCTTTTGCTGCACACTTGACAAAAAATAGAAATGCTAGTAGGCAAGGCAACAATATAATAATCTTTAGTAATAAAATTGTGCAGTTGTAAATCAATGGGGAATTTATTCAAAATATGTGTAAATATTTGATTGAAATATTTAACCTTTTATTTATCCTCCATCTTAATATTTCCGTGTTCTTTAAGTAACATGGCTAAAGTTTTACCATGAATAAACTTTTCTAAGAACAACCCTTTGAGCTCTCTCCAATTATGGATTGAATTAGGTGGAAGGCTATGGTACCAAACTGATGCTCTATCTTCTAGAGTGTACAGAAATAAGTTACAAGTGACATCATCAAAATGTACCTCTAACATCTGTAGATGCAAGTATAAGTCATCAATTTGGTCTCCGACCTTCGATTTCTTATCAGGATCGTACTTTGTAAGAATTTTTTTTGGGTGTTTGGGTAAGTGATGAAGATTTCCCAAAAGAGGAAGGGGCACTTAGGCCATCCAATCCAATTGGTAATCAACCATGTATTTTTTTTCATCCTCCTCCTTACTCTTTGAATATGAAGATTCTTCTCCCTCACCATTCAAATCCTTGTTATTATTAAGCTATTCTTCTTCCCTTGGCCGTTCTTAGTCAGAAAAATGAAACACTCCCCTCTCCATCCATTTTTTCCCCAGTATATGGTGGAAGATCCCCTTTATGAATCTCTTAAAAAGGTTTAACTAAATCTTAAAGGGTTGCATTAACCAACTCTTCTACTGAAGAAACCGATAGACCACAGTGGGTTGTCTCTTTCTTTGTCTGCATATGAGGAAGAAAGGTTATGATAGGAAGAAATCTAATAACTCTAGCAAAATGACAAGTGGTAGGCTGAAGCATTTGGAGGTGATCATAATTAAATTCAAATGCAAGCTATGGACCTTAGTGAGATGACTCTCCTTTCTTATAGTTATGAGTTGGAGTTTGGCTTAGACAATTACTGCCTTGCACCTAAGGTTCTTTATGAGAATGTGGTGAATTGTTAACCATAAAAAGGATTCCCTCCTTTTAGCACTAGAACTATTGACAGTGCTAGTAGCCACCAAAAGTAAGGGGGTATCCCTGATATGAAGTCCCAAATATACCTCACACCATTTGGAGTATGATCCCTAACCATAAAGTTAGTCTGGTTTCCGTAATATTAAGCATTTTCCTTGGTTACAATAAATGACACAAGATAAATGCATGTACTTTCGAGATAAACAAGTAAGTTATCCTTTTGATGTATTCAATCATAAAGTATATAATGGTTCTTTCATGGAATGGAAAATAAAGTGAGTCTTTAAAAGAAAAGTAATAGTATTATCCTAATAGAGACACACACATATATATGAAACAATCATTATTAATCTTTCGAAATAGTTCACAAAGAAACAACGTTCATGAAACAAAAAGACACACAATTCAAATATCTATAATAAAGCCAACAAAATAGTTAATTTTCATTAGTATGTGTTTACATAAACATACAATGTAAACATTGAAACAATAATCTCACAATCATTCATGACATATGCA
Source organism: Pinus taeda (assembly GCA_000404065.3). Classification (NCBI taxonomy): domain Eukaryota; kingdom Viridiplantae; phylum Streptophyta; class Pinopsida; order Pinales; family Pinaceae; genus Pinus; species Pinus taeda. The sequence goes on along the minus strand of APFE030123333.1, from coordinate 112,802 downwards.
TGAAAAGTGTGACGTTTCCAAGAGATTCAAATTATTGAATGAAAGTCCCAAGATACACCATTACAATGATAAAACATTGGTTCTAATAGTGGGACATTAAGAAACTACTTAATTCTAAAAAAACTAATCTTCTCCCCTATGCCTAGCCTAAGAAGTGATCAGGTGCTTAGTATTTAGCTCAAAAATCAAAGTTGTCAGAATGGCTCGAAACTTGAAAGGCCACGTCCATCTCGGTCCTAGCACAACTCGTTTCACTAAAAACCGAGTTCATATGAGGAAGTTCTTGAGTTATGTCCACTTTCTAAATAGGTGAAATTTGAAAAAAAAATGCCCAGTCAGCAGTCCGTACTGCTGACATGGCAAGTGACTAGGCAAGGTCAACTTGGTCAGCATTCGATCATATCTCGACAAGTTTCACAGTGTGATTGCTTGCAGTTGGTGATGTGGCAGGTGTGTTGGTGCATTTATATTGGTTAGTTTTGGACCAATGAAAGAATACCACATGGAAAGACCAAAGGCAGCCATGTGGCACCTCCCAATGACCTAGGGATCGACACATTTCAACAAAAATAGAATGGAGGCGTCGGGGTTCGACCACGTGACCTCTCCTCCACAGACTAAGTTCTCTACCACATTCGCTACCACATGTTCCTTACCACCATAGTTCTTTATATATATTTAACGTGCAATGTTTATGGAATGGGCGGTTAGGAGGGCCATCTTGTAGGCCAACCCTCACATGTGAACATGCAATAGTTACTACAAATAGTTAGGGCATGCAGCTCCATAAACCATCACCCTAATGGTTACCGAAAAACATGTGAACACCCCAATGGTTACCACAAAGGGTTTATGCAGTGGCTCCAGCAGTACCATTACCCCGACGGTTTAGCGCAAACATATGAACATGTCATGATTATAGTGGAGGTTAGTTAATGTGGTGGCCAATGCTATGAAATTGTGCCACTAACCACAACATGTGAACCCTCCACAGAGACTGCCAACAGCTTTGGGTTACGATTAGCCTAATTCGCATGATTAGCGTTAATCCTCCAGTTTAACATGAGTTATAATTTAATTAATATGGAGTTAAACTGGAAGAATTTTAGTCGAATCCACCTTTTTTGGCACCAATCCCAAATTTGGCAGCCTTAACTGGAGTTATTCCAATTTTAGAGGAGCTTTTCCAAGTAAAAAATGTCAGAGGCCTAACTGGAGCAATTTTCGACCAAATTGAGCTCAGGCAAAGGTGTTCCTAGCTAATTTCGATATTCTGAACACAATGGTGTAGGTATCATGAGTAGTATAGCTTTGTAAACATCATTTTTTTTCCATATTAAGATAATACAAAGGCCCAAGCCATAGAAGCTAGACCAAGGATATGTAGCCCAAGAGGGGTGAACTCCTTCATCAAAACATTGTGTTAAATGCTCTTGTTGATGGTTTGTTGTACTTTAAATGTCTTTTGTTTAGTACTTGTTTTTGAAGCTATTTTGTTCATGTATGTCACATTAAACTTGATGAAATTTACCTATTTCAGTCACCAAACAACCTAAGTAAACCTATGCACAGGATGCAATGAACAAGCACACATGTTTATAAATCTATAATTGAAATTAGCATAGAAAAACTAACATTCAATAACAGATCAAGAAGACAAGGTAAAATGTACTTTGATTGAGCTATGAGGGTGTATATATAATGAATGAGGTGACTCCCCACCTCCCTTGTGACTCTTGAGCTCCTTGTGAATTTTTGAATTCCTATGAGACCCTTGGACTTCTACATGACCTTTCACATTCTATGAGTGACTTTTGGACTTCCACACACTTTAAATTTTCTCATTTTTTTAAAATTACATAATTATATCCATAAATGAAGTGGAAAATATAATGACACATATGACTCTTGAGGTGACAATTGGACAAGCCATGACTTGGCACTCATGACATAGAAATGCTTAGTGATGTGTCAATGTCAAGCTTTCTTCCTTTCTACCATATTTGTATATTCATAATAAGTCTTGTGTGTACTTCATCTTCATCCTTCAAGAGGTTGGTTTATATGGAGTTTTCCATGCGATTTTTATCTCTAATCTTCTATCATGATCTAGTGTCCCTTCATCTTCTTGCTTGATGATCTCTTTGTATCTCTAGATTCACAAGTGTATTCTTCAATGATATCCTTAGTATCCTCCTTGAGAATCATCTTGACATGTCAAGATAACAGTACCTTTAGATGGAATTCACTCATGAAAAAAAGACATGAGTTCTAAAATCCCATAGCCCATCTTTTTCTTTATGCGACACACTCATTGGGTCGGGACAGAGTGTAGGATTGAGGAGGAGGATCAGGGATTATGTAGTGCGCAGTTCTAGGAGGCAATGATGAGGGTCTAGTCACTGTGACTATAATGCACTATGGCCGAGGGATTGGAAGACAAGACCGTGCAATTGAGAGAGTTAGTAATGCAGTGAGGCAGGCTTTCTCACTATGATTGTACAATGTGCAGTCCTGCAAAGATTGAGCTAGGTGATTGCATAGTTGTGCAAGTCAAGGAATGAGATAGGCTTGACTATTGACTAAAACCATGCAGTGTGCAGTGGAAGACTACCTAGGAGAAGGATTGCGCAATATTCAAGTTCAAGAGGCAGAGACTGGGCATCGAGATTCCACAATACATAATCCTCGGAGGAAATGACTACATAGTTCAAAGTTTTAGGAGGCAAGGATGAATTATTGGGTCCTTATAATATGCATAGTTTAGGGAGGAAAGACGATAGATGGTTAGTCGGGAAAGTTTCGAAGAGAGGGACACTTCATAAATTGATTAAGGGTGGGATCAATGAAGCGAAATATGAAACCATAACATAACTTGAACATGATCACACACTCATAAATGATCAACCACACAACAATGAAAGACTTAACACCTAGAATAAAGATGCATCCATTGAAATGACAAAAAATGACAATTACTTCCAAGTGCATCACTTGAGATACACTTTGAAACACAAGTGACATCGGCAACAAGAAAGTGTGTAATGATTTGTGAAGAAGTCTAATGCATATCTCTATAATAAATAAAAACCAATTAGTACAAGAGAAAACATCAAAGTTTCCTCTTAAAGATTTGTTATAACTCCCTTTCACAAGAAGTTACTCTCCCCTTGCCAAAATATGACACATGGAATTTCTTCACAAAGGGACTTAGAAACTTGGAAAACAAGCATGTAATTCTTTAATTACTAAAAATAATATCTCACATGGTTAAAGAGAGGCTCCAAAGTTTGAATATAGGCCAAAATTTGGAGGGTGTTGTACCAAAGACAACACTTGGCGACACAATGGTAGAACTCCAACTTCTTTGTTATGGTCTAGCTTTATGTACAATGTCTAGTCTCTTAGCAAGTATTGATTCATCATGTGGATTACCTTAGATTTCCCATTTAACCCAATTATAGATGTAGTCTCTTCCATTCATTTTCTTGGCTAAACATAATTACAAGGATTACTTTATCTCAATTTTTTCAATTTGGGAGAGGAGTGATATGTATTCGAGAGTTTGAAATGATCATAGTTTTAGTTTCACCAATGTTTCTCTGCTGTTAGTAGGCTTTCTTGGTACCTCGACAAAATGACTATAGGAACACAAGCATTACTTCGCAGCTAGTGACCTTGTTTGATACCCCAATGAAGCTACTTGGCATTAATCCCTTCTATTTTTTAAACCCTTATTTTATTTCAATATGAACATTGGCATTTTATCAGTGTTTATATTGGCAAGGTGGAAGAGAGATCCTAACTCATTCAGAGAAAGAGAGGTTTTTGCTTTAGAGATATTTATATACCTCTGAAATTGATATGCTTGCTGTTAGTTTTCCCTTTCCCTTCTCTACTCGATTAGATCAACATGCAAAACATCATTAAATTACAATGCCAAGTCAAGGAATGAATATCCCAAAATAGATACAGGTATCATGGTTATGCTTAGAGCTTTCGGTTCAAATGGAATGCATTTTCCATTTAAACATCATTGACCTTAAATATATCAGATGAAGACAAGGAAGAGGAAGTGAAAATTAACCAAGTGTTGTTGTGTGTCACAAAGCCCTTTTAAAATTTTGTGACATTAGACAAAACATTTTCACACAAGGTTTTATTTTCCAAACCCACAAATCAAAATATGATCGAAAGAGCACAATATGGCATGAACAAAATGGAAAAGAAACAAAATAAGGAAAGAAACATGTACATACGTAGGGATGCATTCATAGATTGCTATTGGAAATAACATTTAAGATATTGGCCATTAATAGGAAGAGATTCCATCTTCCCATCTAAGGATAGAAGATGATAAGTATGATGCCCAAGCTGGTCGTGCATAATGAAGGGTCCAATCCACATGGATTGGAATTTAGTGTGTTTACCTTTCTCTTTGTGGGATTTATCCCACTTCAATACTAGGTCTCACACACTAAACTCCTTGTTCCCCACAAACTTCTTATCGAACCAACACTTTATACTATGATGGATAACGAACTTTTCCTTCGTTTTGTACCTTTCTTCCTTTAGCTTCAAAAGAGTGTCTATCCTACTATGAACCACAAGACATAGTTTACCTCGAGATTCTTGGTACAGTTGAAGGGCAGGGAGGTATACGTTTGAAGGCAAGATACCTTCTTTTCCATACAGGAGGAATTAAGGGGAAGCCTTTCATGGTATTTCGTGATCTTTAGTCATATTTTTTAATCTTTCATGATCTATTGAAGTATTTCATGATCTTTCACGATATTTCATGATTTTTTTCCATCCTTAATCATCTTTCATGATGTTTTGCCATCTTTCATGATTTTTCATCATCTTTCGTCATGTTTCATGATCTTTTGCAATCTTTCATGATTTTTTGTGATATTTCGTGATCTTTCATAATTTTTTGTGATCTTTCGTCAACCTTCTTGATCTTTCATCATTTTTCACGACCTTTCATCATCTTTCATGATTTTTTAGGATCATTCATGATATTTCATGATATTCTATCATCTTTCATCATCTTCCATGATCTTTTGTCATCTTTCCTCATCTTTCAATATCTTTCAAGATATTTTATCATATTTTATGGTCTTTCATCATCTTTATCTATCTTTCATCATATTTCATGATTTTTTAGCATCATTCACAATATTTCGTGATATTTTATCATCTTTCACCATATTTTGTCATATTTCATCATCTTTCATGATCATTCATCATTGTTCATAGGCTTTCGTGATCTTTCATCATAGTTTGTCATCTTTCTAGGTCGTTCATGATCTTTTGCAATCTTATGTCATCTTGCACAATCTTTAAGGATGTTTCACAGTTTGTTGTCATCTTTTGCTATATTTTGTGATCTTTTGTAATATTTCGTCAGTTTTTCGTGACCTTTTATGGTATTCACGATATTTTGTGATCTTTCTTCATCTTTGTTAAACACACATGGGCAGCCAAAACAATAGGAAAGATAAATCATGCAATACATTTTTTATTCACAAATGATGTATATTTATGGTACATTATGTGACCGTTGGGATTCACATCCCAAGGTCTCTTGGACTACTTTTGTCCATTCAACTTCCACACTAACCCATTTAGGATTAGGTGTCCAACATTCCTCCCCTTAATCCGAAGGGTTATGTATGAGTCCAAGAAGAGAGCTGTAATACAAAATGTGCACAAATGCATGCAGCACTAGACTGAATGTGTTCTCTGAAATGTTGGTATAAAGGGCGGTGGTTTAAGGATGGCCACCAACACTGGAACGCTTAGTGCAGTTCCCGGAACTCTTCCAAACCTGGCAAGAAACTGAAGTTTTCTGCTAGAGGAAGTGATCCTATTGTTTTAAAGAGGGAAACCTTCAACCATAAAAGGGAGGTCTCACCCCGCATAAAAGGTAAAACTTCAACCTGAAAAGGGAAGTATCAACCTGTGATGGTTTAAGGATGACCAACAACTCTGGAATGCTTAATGCAATTCCTGGAACTCTTCCAAAACTGGCAAGAAGCTGGAGTCTTCTGCTAGAGGAATTGTTCTCAATTTTGTTCTCGGAACTCTTCCAAAGCTGGCAAGAAGCTAAAGTCTTCTGCTAGAGGAAGTGTCCCAGATTGCCAACTGAAGGCATGC
>APFE030123333.1:82313-106441 GCA_000404065.3 Pinus taeda | reverse complement strand
GAAGAATGGCTAGTTTTATGACAGTGCTTACATGGATGAAGATCAAAACAGTGATCTTTCAGATGGCCAACTCGGTCACAGTGTTGGCATTTCACGATCTGTTGTTGTTGTTGCTGCTGTGGAAGAGGGGCAGAGTCTGGAACAGCTGGAGCTGAACTGTCATGAAGAGCCGGTGAACTGTCATGAATGAATCCAGCACTCTGAAACTGAATGGGCTTGGTGTAGTCTGGAATATGAAAGGACAAGTCCTTGTCATATCCAAGACCGGTTCTGTGCTTGTTGTGGACAAGCTGTTTCCAAGTTCTGATGATGGGCTTGGGAAGTGCAGACTGAGTTTCTGCATCTGCATGTACAACTGCTGCATTATTAACTTGCTGCTGATGGGTGTTTGTCTCAATGTTCTGAACAAAAACAGGTTCAGAATGACTTCTCTGTTTTAATTCTTCTTGCTGTAGCTTGTCCTCAAGCTGCAAAAACTCAATATTTTCTTGTGCATTTTGCAAGCAAGTTTGAATGTTAAAAAGAGTTTCCTTACTGACTTTTACCATCCCATCAATAGTGGAAAAGATTAGACTATTTAATAACTGTAATGCATCATCAATTCTGGTCCATTTCTTCATTATCTTATACGTTAAAGAAACTGATCACAACTATCAACCAGTGAAGAAGAAGCAACAATCACTGCAATATCCTTTGTAAATGTCAGCGAATGATCAGTGACCTAATGTCCTCCTTCAAGATTAAAAAACTTCCAAATTGTTGAAGTGTGTGTACACAGCTAAACTTGCATAAATTCGAGCAAAATGCAAAATGACTCTAAATCAGAAAATTACAATAGTATTTACTATCATCAAAATTCGGTTTGCTTGGACAACATGGACGAAAATTCTGGCGGCAAAAGCATTAATTCTTAGAAACCTAATTCCTTAAGCGGTCTGTTGCAGTGGCCGGTCAAAGATGTGGCGGAAGATGTAACGCTGGATGTTCTCATGGACGCTGTTGTTTTGACGAGCACGAATGAGGATGAGGAAAGAAGATCGATTTCCAATTCCACCATGGAAGCCTTCTCGCAGCACTCTAGACGGTCTTCAAGAAGTGGTGGTACCTTGATAACAGCAGAGATAAAGTGGAATGAATACCTGTCGTAATATAGCAAGAGGTACAGGAACCCACAATATTGATCATCCCAATGGCAATCATTTCTTTATTGCCATCGATATGGTAATTTTTGAACAGAGCAAAAGTTTGACTGATCGCAATTCCTTCAGTGAGCGTAAGGATGGCAGTTATCAATCCCGCCTTTAAAACGGTTTGCAGATATCGACCCTCGAAAACAAATTGGTTTATGGACAATAGATTCAATCCCTTTTTGAGGTCACCAACCTTTGGGTTGATGGAAGTAATAATGAAGAACAAAAGAAGCCTCGGCTCGAGAAGAGCTTATCCATGGCTGACCATGCTATCCTGGGACTCAGATTCATCAACAGAGCAACCTGTGACAAAGACTTGGATAAACTGTGGGCGGAGGTCGAATGTTGTTTCAACAAGCTTGCATTTACCCAAATAAGACAACAATTTCGCTAGCATTTGTTGCTTTGCAAAGGTATTTGTTGCATCCCATGCCTTCGAGCTCTCCACTAGGCGGGGCAGGGACAAAACAGATGTGCGGCTCAAGGACCATGACAGAGTTCAGAGGTAAAACATGGATTGATGATAGATTTTCCGCTGCAAAAATTTTACGAGTAAACAATTCGGATAATAAATGGCAATGTCCGTCTCTGTAGCAAAGTCAACCCTCGACTTCGCTGCCTGCCCGTCCCATGCCGGTGGTGATGCGTTGTTTAAGATTTGCTTTCTCTACTAGTTCACGAATTAGATGAAATAATGAAACAGTTACGGAAATAAGAGGCAATCAGAATCAAAATGCCAGCTAATGAAACTTGGAAATGGACGGGATAACTTAATAATAGTGCGTTAATGTTTATAAAAACTGTTATAAAAACATGAAGCTTCCGAATATGTTTCTTATATTCAGTATAAAGAATTATTTTGCAGTAGGGTTGGCAAATGATTCTCAAGTATATTGCCAGCAGTTCCAACTATGAGAATTTAAATAGACATTATGTCTTCATTATGGAGATCGACACGCAACCCCTTGTACACAAGTATTCAGGGTATATATAGCATCGCTGTCAAGGCCAATGTCGCAAGAATAATAGAATTCCACTTTGCAAAGAAATCAACGTTTGGGAATATCATGAAGACTATCATTATCATGCACTTCCTCTTTTGACAACTGCCTGCTTCTTAGGCCTCCAATAAAGCTTCTCCACAAACAAAAAAATTAATCGTCTGCCACTTGAAACTTTTGTGAGTACCATCAAAAGCCCTGCACGCCACCACCACCAGATACGCACTGGCAAACACTATCAATGACGGTCTTTATTTTTATGAACAGGAGTTACGAAATGGGTGGTCAGAGAATGATCAGAGGAGTCGGCTAGCCTTGGAAACCAAACCTATTACAAATGATTCTAGGTCAGCTGGAATACAGCCTTCACATAAGGAACAGTTATTTCCTAGCAGTGCTCGAAATCAAGGCACAGGACTTCGCAACCGACAAAGCATCATATCAGAAATTCCACCTAGTAATTCTGTTGGGTTTTTCTTTGGATCAACACCACCAGACAACCATGGGGGAGCAATGGCATCCTCAAAGCATGCTACCAATACTCTATATCCTCATTTAAGAAACCCGTCTATCAAAATGACCACCAATGATCCGCTAATCGTTTTGATATCATTTACATCTCCGCTAAACATTTGCACATCCGCCAATCGATCGCAAAATGGCTTCAGATGGTGTTCCAGAAGAATATCTGGATGTGGTGTTCCAAGAATTTGCTTACGATCCCGTTCGTTTCTCGCATGCGGAAGACCCTGCTCATCTGCTATACAACCGCAGGACACTCGAGACAATCTGGGTGAATAATAAATGCAGAGAATAATAAAGAATCACAGGTGAATAATAGACAGGGGCGTTTTGTATGGAGCAGCGTTCAGACCAGTCAGTGTGCAGTCTCAGGCGTTACCCAGATTATAGCGCAGAGGGTAGATGTGTTAGGCTACAAAAATGCAGAGCATGGGCAGAATAGGCAGGCGTGTAGTTCAGCCAGACAGTTTGCAGCATGAAATAGGGATGCACACAATAATGACAATTCTATCTACAGGAATGCAGAATTGACATGCACAGAGAGGCCACAAAACAAGTGGCTCAAATTGGAGCAGGACCAGCAATCGCCTGCTCTGATACCATGTTAAACACACATGGGCAGCCAAAACAATAGGAAAGATAAATCATGCAGTACATTTTTTATTCACAAATGATGTATATTTATGGTACATTATGTGACCGTTGGGATTCACAGCCCAAGGTCTCTTAGACTACTTTTGTCCATTCGACTTCCACACTAACCCATTTAGGATTAGGTGTCCAACAATATTTTGTGGTCTTTCAATATTTTCCATCATCTTTCGTCATATTTTGCAATAATTCGTGATCATTCGTCATCTCTTAGGATGTTTCACGAACTTTCATGATCTTTCATGATATTTCATAATCTTTCATCAACTTTTGTCATCTTTCGTGATATTTTGCAATGTTTCATTATCTTTCATGATATTTGTTCATATTTTGCGTCCTTTTGCCATTTTTCATCAACTTTCATCATCTTTCAAGAATTTTTGTCATATTTCGTTATCTTTCATGGTGTTTCGCTATCTTTCATGATATTTGTTCATCTTTTGTGATATTTTTCGTTCTTTTGTGATTTTTAGTCATATTTCATAATATTTTTCAATGTTTCATGATCTTTCATCATCTTTTAGGATGTTTCACGTTCTTTTGCGATCTTTCATGATTTTTCATGATCTTTCATCATGTTTTGTGATTTTTCACCATCTTTCACAATATTTCATGATCTTTCAAGACCTCTCGTCATAATTTAGGATGTTTTATGGCCTTCCACAATCTTTCATGAGATTTTGTCACAATTTATAATGTTTCATGGATTTTGTCATCTTTCGTGATCTTTCATCATCTTTCGCGATCTTTCTGCATCTCTTGTTATTTTTCGTTATGTTTCATCATCTTTTCCAATCATTTGTGGTTGTTTGTCATTCTCAGTAATATTTCACCATCTTTTGCGATCTTTTATGGTCTTTCACAATCTTTCACAATATTTTGTGATTTTTCATCATCTTTTGTCGTCTTTCTCGATCTTTCATGATCGTTCAACATCTTTGGTGATTTTTTGGGATCATTCGTGATATTTTGTGATCTTTCACGATATTTTGTCATATTTTGTGATCTTTCATCATCTTTCGTATTTTTCCGTCATCTTTCACAATCTATTGTCATCTTTTGTGATCCTCTATCATCTTTCATTATTTTTTGTCATCTTTTTCTATCTTTCACCTTCTTTCAAGATCCTTTGACATCTTGCATGATATTTGGTGGTCTTTCATGATATTTCTCATCTTTTATCATATTTTGCGTTCTTTTGCGATTTTTTATCGTCTTTCATTATCTTTTTCGATCTTTCATGATCTTTCATCATGTTTTAGGATGTTTGATGATATTTCATGATCTTTTGTTATGTTTCATCGCCTTTCATGATTTAGGATGTTTCATGGTCTTTCACAATCTTTCACGAGCTTTGGTCATATTATAAGATGTCGCACAATCGTTCGTTGACTTTCACGCTCTTTTTTCATCTTTTGCGATCTTTCGTGGTCTTTCGTCATTTTTCATGATCTTTCATCATATTTTGAAATATTTTATGGTATTTCACGATATTTCATCATCTTTTGTGATTTTTTTCATCTTTCGTGAGTTTTAGTCATCTTTTGGAATCTTTCATCATATTTTGTCATCTTTCATGATATTTCATTATCTTTTGCGGTATTTCACGATATTTCATGATATTTCTTCATCTTTGTGATATTTTGCATTCTTTTGCGATTTTTCATCATCTTTCTTCATCTTTTGTGATCTTTCATGATCTTTTGTCATCGTTTAGGATGTTTCACGATGTTTTGTCATATTTCGTGATTTTTCGTCATTTTTTGCGATCTGTCGTCATCTTTCAAGATATTTTGTCATCTTTAGTGTTTTTTTGCAATCTTTCATCATCTTTCATCATATTTTAGGATGTTTCACGATCTTTCGTGATCATTCATGTTGTTTCTTCATAATTTTCGTGATTTTTCATCATTTTTCACAATATCTCAACATCTTTTCCAATGTTTGGTGTTTTATGATCTTTCTTCATCTTTCATGATCTTTCATGTCTTTCATCATATTTCCCGATATTTTAGAATTTTTCACATTATTTCGTCATCTATCACAATCTTTCATCATGTTTTGTGATATTTCATCATATTTTGCGATCTTTCTTCATATTTTGTGATCGTTCACGATGCTTCATGATCTTTCACGGAGTTTCTTGATATTTCATCATCTTTTGTGGTCTTTCATAATATTTCATCATATTTTGTCATATTTCGTGATATTTTGAGGTCTTTCATGATATTCCATGATATTTCATGATCCTTTTTGATATTTTGCAATATTTTGTGATATTTCATGATTTTTCACCATCTTTAGTCATCTTTCATGATATTTTGTCATCTTTTGTCATGTTTCGTTATCTTTTGCAATCTTTCATGAGTTTTCATCATCTTTTATAATCTTTCGTCATCTTTATCAATCTTTCATCATATTTATTGATCTTTCGTCATCTTTCATGATCTTTCGTGATTTTTTAGAATCATTCACGATCTTTCGTTCTCTTTCATGTTCTTTCGTGATCTTTCATCATCCATGATTTTTTGTCATCTTTCACAATCTTTGGTCATCTTTCATGATCCTTCATCATCTTTTATGATTTTCCATCATCTTTTGTGATCTTTCATCATCTTACAATATTTTTTGTCATCTTTCGGTATCTTTCACGATATTTCATGATCTATCTTCATATTTTGTGATATTTTGCATCCTTTTGCAAATTTTCGTCATCTTTCATCATCTTTTGTGATATTTCATGATCTTTCGTCATCTTTTAGGATGTTTCATGACCTTTCGTGACCTTCCATGATGTTTCATCATGTTTCGTGATTTTTCATCATCTTTCACAATATTTTGTAATCTTTCAAGATATTTTGATCATCTTTTAGTTTGTTTCATGGTATTTCAAAAAATTTTGAGAGCTTTCATCATATTTTAGGATGTTTCATAGTCTTTTGTCATTTCTCATGATATTTGGTCATCCTTCGTGATCTTTCTTCATCTTATGCAATCTTTCATGGTCTTTCATCATTTTTCATGATCTTTCATCATATTTTGTGATCTTTTATGGTCTTTCATGATCTTTTTTCATCTTTCAGATCCTTCATGATTTTTCATGATGTTTCGTGATCTTTCATGATTTTTCATCATTTTGGATTGAAGATTACTGTGGGGTGGTTTCTGAGAAGAGTTCGGATTTACCACAGTGTTCATCTTTTTATATCGACGTTTCGAGTCTAAAACCAGACTCATCATCAGGATAAATTGTGCGGAGAAAAGAAGGCAGATGTTAGGTATAAATATGAGAATGTCTAGGAAAGTGAACTGGCCGACTTCTAACAATTTAATCATCTTTCGTTATCTTTCATCATAGTTCAAGATATTTTGCTATCTTTCATGATATTTTGCAATCTTTCATGATCTTTCGTCATATTTTAGCATGTTTCACGATCTTTCTTCATAAGTTTTGTGATTTTTTGTCATCTTTCACAATATTTTGTCATATTTTGCATTCTTTCATAAATTTTGGTCATCTTTTGTCATGTTTCGTGATCTTTTGCAATCTTTCGTGACCTTTCATCATCTTTTGTAATGTTTCGTCATGTTTCACGATCTTTCGACATATTTCGTGATTTTTTAGGATAATTCGCCATCTTTTGTGATCTTTTGTTATCTTTCATCATATTTCGTGATCCTCCATCATCTTTCATGATTTTTCATCATCTTTCGCGATCTTTTGTGATCATTTAAGATATTTTTTCATCTTTAGTGATCTTTCGTGATCTTTCACAATACTTCTTCATATTTTGTGATATTTTGTGTTCTTTTGCGATTTTTCGTCATCTTTCATTATCTTTTGCGATCTTTCATGATATTTAGTCATCTTTTAGAATGTTTCATGATCTTTAGTGATCTTTCAAAATGTTTCACCATATTTCATGATTTTTCATCATGTTTTGAAATATTTCATCATCTTTTTGATGTTTTATGGTGTTTCAGAATCTTTCGTGAGCTTTCGTCATATTTTAAGATGTTTCATCGTCTTTCAACTTCTTTCACAATCTTTCATAATATTTCACGATCTTTCGTGGTATTTCATCAATTTTCATGATCATTCATCATATGTTGCGATCTTTTATGGTATTTCATGATCTTTCATCATCTTTCAAATCCTTCGTCATCGTGATTTTTCGTCATCTTTTGTTATTTTTCATCATATTTCACAATCTTTCGTCACATTTCAAGATCTTTTATCATGTTTCGTGATCTTTCATTATCTTTCGCAATATTTTGCGATCTTTCATGATATTTCTTCATCTTTTGTGATACTTTGCATTCTTTTGCGATTTTTCATCATCTTTCATCATCTTTTGCGATATTTCATGATATTTCATCATCGTTTAGGATGTTTCACTATTTTTCATGATATTTCAATATCTTTCATCATATTTCGTAATATTTCATCATATTTCTTGATTTTCCATCATCTTTCATGTTTTTTCGTCATTTTTCATGATCTTTCGCCATCTTTCAATATCTTTTGTCATCTTTCGTTATCTTTCACGATCTTTCGCTATCTTTCATGATATTTTTTCATGTTTTGTGATATTTTTCATTCTTTTGTGGTTTTTAGTGATCTTTCATAATATTTTGCAATGTTTCATGATCTTTCATCATCTTTTAGGATGTTTCACATTCTTTCACAATATTTTGTGATATTTCACGATATTTCGTCATCTTTTGTGATTTTTTTTGTCTTTCAAATATTTCATGATCTTTCAAGATCTTTCATCGTCTTTTAGGATGTTTTATGGTCTTTCACAATCTTTCACGAGTTTTCATCATAATTTAGAATGTTTCATGGTCTTTCGTCATCTTTTGCGATCTTTCTGCATCTTTCACGATTTTTCATTATCTTTCATCATCTTTTCCATCTTTCTTGGTCTTTTGTACTTTTCATGATACTTCATCATATTTTTTGATCTTTTATGGTATTTCATGATCTTTCATAATCTTTTGCAATATTTCGTGATTTTTGGTCATCTTTCTTCATCATTTGTCATATTTCTCGATCTTTCATCATCTTTCACAATCTTTCAACATCTTTGGTGATTTTTTAGGATCATCCGCGATCTTTTGTGATCTTTCATCATCTTTTGTGGTCTTTCATCATCTTTCACAATATTTTGTCATCTTTCATGGTTTTTCGTCATCCTTCATGATCTTTCACCATCCTTCGCCATATTTTGTCATCTTTTGTGATAATTCGTGGTATTTCATGATCTTTCATGATATTTCTTCATCTTTTATGATATTTTGCATTCTTTTGCGATTTTTCATCATCTTTCATTATCTTTTGCGATCTTTCATGATATTTCGCCATCTTTTAGGATATTTCGTAATATTTTCATCATCTTTCATGATTTTTCGTCCTCTTTCACAATATTTCATCATCTTTTAAGATGTTCTTGGTCTTTCACAATCTTTCATGAGTTTTTGTCATATTTTAAGATGCCTCATGGTCTTTCGTTGACTTTCATGATCTTTTGTGATCTTTTTTCGTCTTTTGTGATCTTTTATGGTATTTCATGATCTTTCGTCATCTTTTGTGGTTTTTCTGCATCTTTCATGATTTTTAGTCATCTTTCGCAATCTTTTGTGATCTTTCCTCATCCTTCAAGATCTTTTGTGATCTTTCGTCATCTTTCAAGATTTTTTGTCATCTTTCGTGATATTTTGTTATCTTTCGCGGTATTTCATGATACTTCTTCATCTTTTGTGATATTTTGCATTCTTTTGTGAATTTTCATCATCTTTTGAGATCTTTCATGATATATGGACATCTTTTAGGATGTTTCGTGATGTTTCAAGATATTTCACAATGTTTTTTTCATATTTTGTGATTTTTCATCATATTTCACGATCTTTCGTCATATTTCAAGATCTTTTGTCATCTTTCGTGATCTTTTGTGATCTTTCATGATATTTCATCATCTTTTAGGATGTTTCACAATGCTTCTTCATAAGTTTCGTGATGTTTCATCATATTTCACATTATTTTGTCATCTTTTGCGATCTTTGGTATTTCGTGATCTTTCTTCATCTTTCATGATATTTTGTGGTCTTTCATCATCTTTCCTGATCTTTTAGGATGTTTCACATTATTTCGTCATCTCTCGCAATCTTTCGTTATCTTTTGTGATATTTCATCATCTTTCATGGTCTTTCTTCATCTTTCGTGATCATTCAGGGTGTTTCACAATCTTTCACGAAGTTTCTTGATATTTTGTCATCTTTCACGGTCTTTTGTGACATTTTATCATATTTTGTCATCTTTCGTGATCTTTTGAGGTATTTCATGATATTCCATGATTTTTCATGATAATTTGTTGTCTTTTACAACATTTTGCGATTTTTCATGATTTTTTGCCATCTTTAGTCATCTTTCATGACCTTTTGTGATTTTTCATGATTTTATGTAATCTTTTGTCATGTTTCGTGATCTTTTGCAATATTTCGTGAGTTTTTGTCATATTTCTTCATTGTTACACAGTAATTTGTCATTGTCCTCATTTCAGTCCTTCTACTGTGTCATGTGTCAAATCAACATGTTCATATCTTCCCACTGATGCAAGAAGATTAAGCAAATGCTCTCTGTTGCTGCAAATTGACCCTCATTCCTTAAGTTTCTGCTCGTCGCGAGTAAATCCTTCATATATGCGACGTTCCCATGTCCATAACAGTCTCATCGCGACTCCCTCGCAAGTGTACATATGTTTCCCACGATGGTCGGATTTCTAGACCTGGCGCGAGGTTATGAGTTGTGTCTTGCGACGATGAGTCTACGTCCATTGCCTCCTCGCGATGTTGTCGCGAGTAATGAGTTTATGTCCTGCGACGATCCCGATTAGGTAAATTCGTTTCAATAGTCAGCCTTCTGGATGTCTCCAGACCTGGTTGTTGGCATAGTTTGGGTCACCCTTCCTCCTCTGGTATGGCAGTTCCGACATTTGTGCTACCTGCCTTGAGGATGAGCTCTCTCTTCCACATTTCATGGAGACTCCTCCTATTAAATCACTCACCTTTGATATGATTAGCTAGTTAGTAATTTCTTTGGTTGAGCAGTGTTGATAGTGCTTTTGAGTTTGATAGATAGCTGGTGTGGGTGTGAAAAGTGTGAGATTGTTGATAGCTTGTGGAAGGTTGTGAAGTGCCCTTAACTTTGTGTTAAAGCTTATGAATGAGAGAGAGACATTGTATGTTGGGAGATTCATCCTTGAAGAGTGAATGCTTGAGAAACATACTGGTTGGATCCTCTGAGAAGGCTTGTGATGTCAAGACTTGGTTGTAAGCTTGCTCTCAATTCATTATTAATACAATCAATGATGTTTTCCTATGTCTTGTATGTAATTTACTTGATAGTTCATGACTTCTTGACTTTGTGAGTAGATAGATCATTGTTGTTTTCCGGTTACGTGCTTTGTTGTATTTTCTTTGCATTGTTTCAGGTTGATCACTCATTGAGGAGAAGGAAGCGGAAGTTGGAACAATGTAATGGAACTTCATCGACCACCGGTTGAGGTAGGCCTCCAACGATGACTGTTTAAGGAAATCAATTGTTGATCTATATTTGTTGTGACTAGACCCACTCTAGGGCTAGAGGGGTTGCCTCTATCCATAGAGGGAACACTTTCATGCATCACAAGTTGGCGACTCCACTGGGGAGTCTGTCCTATGTTTTTCTCTTGTTTGCTTTTGCTTGATTTTGAGCCAATGCCTTTTGGATTTTGGGATTGAACCATTAGTCTTCTGGGTTACCTGGGTCAATATGGGAAATCCCTTTGTTGTCTGTAACGATACACTGGTATTTGTTTGGGAGTTTTTATTTGCCTTTCATTGTTTTTAAGTTCGTCGCTGAAAAAATTTAAACAGTCGCGCTGACGTCGTGTTGTCTCTGTTTTGTGAGTCTGTGCGTCGCTAAATCCTGTCATACAGTCGCGACGACTCCTGAAATTGGCCCGTCGCATGAAAGACATGTACTTTCGCGACGACGTCACTCTGTTGCTACGACTAGTGGCTGATCGGCACTAGTTTCTTATGTTACACTCGCGACAATTCCTGTAGAATTGTTTTTTCAATTCTGCCTCCTGAATTCATCAGTCTAGTTAATCCCTTGTCATCCTTCTCTTATCTATTAATTTGTTTTAATTTCTTTTAGTTAAGGTGCTCACTTTTCGGTTTCATTGAAGTGAATCTTGTATTTTTCAGCTTTGTGACCTGGTTATTATTTAGCTTGGTTACTTGTCTATTCAAGATTCATCTGCAACCCTCTTGTTGGTGTGCTTGAAGTCTTTCCATTGCTTGTTTCTTGCTGATTGATGTTTAGTGTAATTTGTTGAACCAATTTCCATATTGATTCGATTATTTCACTACCAGACATAGATTACAATTGTTTGGATCAATCAGTTTCACGCTTGCTTGTTTGTTTCTTTAGAATTCAAAGCTATCAAAATCAAAAGATTGCATTCATTAGTATGCGAAAGTGAAAGTGTATTTTGCATTCCAAGTTTTTCATGTTTGAAAAATTAGAGGGAAAATTTTAAATCTCTCATTAGTAGTATTGATGCACTATAGGGATTGTTGTGTTTTACATTGTGTCTCTTGAGTGACTGCATTTGCTAATCTTGGTTTTGTCTTGGTTTGGGAATGATCTCTCTACCCTTCTGTAAGTAGGAATTCATCTAAATGAAAGATGCTTTATTCATTCTAGTTGCATCCTAGGTTTTGATATACGGTAAGGCTTGGAAATTGCAACATAATTCAAGATCAACTCTAAAATGAACTGAATAAATCTAACAACACATTGGAACATAACACACATTATTTAGAGGTCTAGGCTAGAGATGTGCTCCGACGTTGTTAAACTTAGTCTCTATTGTTTTCACTTAAGGTTGGGTGATTCCTCCTTTTGTGATCCAATAGTTGCTAGCACGAACTTGCACTCCTAGCACCGTCGAGTATATGTTGGGAGACCCCACTAGGTTATCATCCTATATCCTTAGGAAGCCGTGTTTGCCACCTTGCAAACCATCACGCACCAAACACAACATTCATGAAGATTGAATGCCGTATAGAAAGTCCTTGGTTTTCATATGATTGCTAGGGTGTATATGTAGTTTTAGGGTTGTTTGGTAAACCTTTTGCCTAGTTCTCCTGAGTAGTCACTTTCATTCCTTTTCGGACTCCCTAAAAGAAAAGGTCCATCTGAGCACTTGTCCTTTCAGGCTCATTAAATATTCGAAGGGGACTAGAGTCATCTTTTCTTCCTTTTCGCGACTCTTTAAATATGAAAAGGTCAAGTTCTGTTCGTGTGTCTTAAAATTTATTTGCCCACGTTCATAGTTACCCTGTTAGATCTTGTTTTCGTTTTAGTTTGCGTAGGGTTCTTTCCTTACTCATTAGTTTTTCAAGGATTTTGAATTGAATCATCCTGGCGGAATCACCGATCCCATCTCCTGTTCCAAGTGACCAAGGGTCTCCGTCTTCTGTCGCTCCCGAGGTACCGGTTGTTAGTGATACTCTTCCTATTATCATGAGTATCCAACCACTTAACTCTCATGCTCCAGAGGATGAGCCTTACGACATTCGTTGGAACCCCATTTGGGAGCCTTCCGAAGAAGACTTTCCCATTACTCCTCCTGGTGTTTCAGTCCCAATGTCTTCCTCCGACATGGATGAGATGACCCCCGTCTCTAGTGAAGAATATTTTGTGGTAGGAGGCGAAATACCTATGCCTACAGAATCTTTTCCCTTCTGTGTCACTTCCCTTGGTGTCTCGTTTCCTTTACGCTCTAATGCTTTGGCAGATATCATCGGTTCTAGATCTCCCCTTTCAAGTTCCATATGGTCTCATATTGTCGCTCTGACTTCGGAGCCTTTTACACCCTAGATTCACAATGTGACTGTCACATTTGTTCCGACTATTCCAACCGTTTGTGTGGCTTCTTCAACCCTTTTTGTCAGTGTCGTCACTGCTTCTTCAGTGGTGACTACTATTGTTGGGCCTTCTGCTGGTCATACCAATAGTGTCCCAACGGGAGGAGTTGTTAATCCTACGCTAAGTGCCCCACCTTCTTCTAGTTCCATTTCGACAGGGGGCATATGATCAATATATACAAGCTCTTCAGAATTCGGATCCACAAAATCTGTTTCATTATTATGATTCTCGAGGAGATCATATTTATTACCCTGGACCTATGCTATCTCAACCTGCAGTTGAGGTCTCGGTTCCATTGTTTATTGCTTGGAGCACCACTGCTTATCATGGTGGCCAAGCACGGCCTTCAAATCTTCAAGGACCACCCTATCAAGGTCAGTCGTCTTATGGGAAGCCCCCTCATGGACAACAGTATTACAGACAACCTTATCTAGGGCAACTTGGTGGCCCACAAGGACAACCCCTCTAGGGACAACCTTCAGCCTTTTGTGGTCCATCTTTTACCTACTTCAGGCAACCTTCTGGTAATTCAGGACAACCTTACATACAACAAGGCCAACCCGGTATCCAGCAAGGCTACCCTTCTGGGCAAGTTGGTTAGCCTCACGTTAAACAAGGCCAACCCACTGTCCAGCCTAGTCAACCATCTGGACAAATTGGTCAGCTTCATCCAACCAGGCCAACCAACTATCCAGTCTGCTTAGCCATCCGGCTAGTCAGGACAACCCTCAGTTGTGTAAGGTCAACCCAATACCCAGCATGCTCAACCTTCTAGGCAAATGGGTCGACCTCAATCTCAACCAGGTCAACCTTCTAGCTAGATGGCTCAGCATCAGTTCTCCTAAGGACATCCATCTGGGACTATTCAACCGGGTGCTCAAATGCTCATTACTTCTCAAGCCCCACCCGGTTTTCAGCCCCAGACTGGGCTCCAGATCCAATCCGGCCTTCAAGCTCAAGTTGGGCCCCAAACCCAACCTGTTTATCAAGTGTAACCTAGCTTCTAGGCCCTGTTTGGAGACAATTGCCTTATAATTTTCAGCAACGCCAAGGGCAAACTCAATTTGCCACATACCAAAATTATCAACAACCACAGGTTAACCCTTATCTAAATTTTCAGCAGCCACATGTTGCTCCTGTGGGTCAAGTTGGTAATCAATGGAATGCATGGGGTCAAATCCAAGGTTAACCATCTAGTTACAACTATAACCCCTATGGACAAAATCCCTGCGGGCCAAATCTGTCTGGACAAAATCAATGGGGCAATAGGGAATTGAATGGAACTCTGGTGTTGTTTCTTATTCGTGGCCTCAGATGTCCTTCAACCCTCAATTACCCTTTTTGGCGATGTTGGAATGACCGGATGTGTCCAAACTGACTAATGATCTTATTCTTCATAATCCGTATTGGCCACCGGTTCCAACTAAGATTCCCGGTGATTGTCCCAAATTCGATGGTAAAGCTGGAGAATATCCCCAAGCTCATGTCATTACCTAACTATGGTGTTCATCAAATTCATGGTTTGATGATTCAATTTGGCTCCGCCTATTTCAACAGACTCTCACTGGCTCTGCTGCCAAATGGTATATTAAGTTGGCTCGTGGAACTTTTCAAGACTTTAGCTCATTGGCTAGGACATTTTTAACTCATTTTTAGTTTTCGATTCGATATGAAATGAGCACACACCTCCCAACATGTTTGAAACAGAACACGGCTACGCATATCTCTGATCACATCCATGAATGGAGACATCATCGTTGTTTAATTAAGTTTTGGATCCTTAACCAACTTCTGACCGACTAGTTTACAACCTTGTTCATCGGTCCGATAGCTAGGGACATTGCTATGGGGGCATGTGTAACTGAAGAGCAAGCCATTGTGCATGCTTAGTACCTTGACTTGGTTTACTCCTAGTCTGGTACATTATATGATATTTTGCTAGATTCTCCACGACCTGGAACTTCCCAAGCTCCGTCAACACCATCCGTTGATGGTGTCATAGGTTATGTTAATGCGTCCTCTCGAAAAGCTCCCGCCAACCCTGTTAAGCAAAAATCTAATGCTCCAAATGAAAATTCTTCCCAGGCTTTGTCTAATTCTGGTAAGACCTTTGAGGTTAACACCGTTCAATCCACCTCGGTAGACAAAACCTCGAAAGGTAAGAAGAAGGGAAAAGAAAAGAATAAAGCCGATCAACCTAAGCAGGATCCCCCTAAGCCTCCGGCTGAGGAAGGTGCCAAGCACAAACCTAAGTATCCTTGTCTTATTTGAGATGAGGATCACTATACTAAAGACTGCCCAAGGCATTCTGAGGTTAGTTGTTTGTTAAAAGGTGCCCCTGGGACTCCTGTTGTGCTCAAAGAGCCTTTTCCCTCCCAGCAAACTCAAATGGTCGTTGATCCTTCTCAATCCTCTTCTCCCTTCGGCTCTCAAGTTTTTATGGCTAGGATGATCCCCGTCCATATCAATACACTGTAAAAAGAGTATCCTTCACCCACCAGGAAGGAAACTGAGGTCCCCTCTAGTGTTCCTTTGTCCAATTCAGTTCCACTCCATATCGAGCAACCTAGTATTGAGACGGTCATACGACCTCCTCCTAAAGGAGTACTCCGGAAGTCTCCTTACAACCCTAATTCTCGTGCTACTCAGTATTATAGCATCGTTGAGGACTTAGCCTAAGCTCCTTCGGCTATGTCCACATTAGAAGTCCTCCAGAGTTGTCCCTCCTAGAGGAAGTCGTTGCTATCGGCCATCGGTGGCATTGACCTGACTGATTTGGAATTGATCACTTTTGATCTGGAAAATCATGTACCGAGACTGCCTCACCAAATAGCCTTTCTTATTCAAGTCATCATCAATTCTAAGACTATTCACTGTACTGTTATTGATGAAGGCGCTTCTACTTGCATCATGTTTGTTGCTTGTTGGAAGGCTATTGGTTCTCCAACCCTGAGCCAGTCTCCCAATACCTTGGAAGCCTTTGATGGGAGAGATTCTCGCCCTTACTGTATACTCCCACGTCTGCCTATTACTTTGGAAGGGAAGACGGTTGAAGTTGAGGTCGAAGTTGTTGATGCCAATTTGACTTACAACCTCCTCTTAGGACGAAGCTGGACCTATGCCATGCGAGCCGTGGCCTCATCTCTATTTCATGTTCTTCATTTCCCTCATCAAGGGAAGATTGTCACAGTAGACCAGCTATCCTTCTTCGCCTCTTCTTCTTCCGATGAAAACGTGCCTTTCGTGGAGCATACCTCTGTTCCGTGTGAGAGTGTGAGTGTTGGGCTTTTTAAAGATCCCACCCTTATGGGTGTTTTTTCACTCCCACCTCCAAACATCACTCCCATCAATATGATTTTGGTTAATTTTGATCCATGGGTGCTTCCTCCCGCTGATCAAATAGAATCTTGGGGTGATTTTATGCTGTTGAGTCTTGCCGAGCTCAACTATGTCGAAATTGTTTATGCATTGGCTTCATTTTCTGAACCTACTGTTTCAAGTAGGGCTCTCGACTCGTACATCCAATCCCCTTGGCTTGGAGATGGCGCTTCTTCGGACCCCATACAGGAAACATTTCCTTTTGATGAAGCAATTATTGAGACTATGTCTTCTGAGGAACCCCCCTGGTTTGATCATCACCATCGTTCCTTGTTTCTCCCTACCCATGGGGCTATGTTTGCTTGTCTTGAGCAGTTTGTTTCCAGTGTCCCTTCTCAACCCCTTCAGATGCCTATACAAATTCATCAAGTTCTCTCTGAAGGAAACATGGGGAACATCATGCAAACTCAACCTATCGACATCTCTGTTAATCCAGGGGTTGTTGAGCATATTCACATCGGAGTCACTTGCACTCCCGAGGAAATTCAACTTTATATTGACCTTTTTCGAGAATTTCGTGATGTTTTTTCTTGGTCGTATGAAGAGATGCCCGACATCGATTCTAGCATCGTGGTGCATGAAATACCTACATATCCTGGTGCTAAACCTATTCGACAACGTCTACACCCCGTGCACCCCGGAAAGGTTGCAGCTATCAAAGCAGAAGTTGAAAAGATTCTTAAATTTGGTTTCATTTACCCTATCCCGCTTACAGATTGGGTTTCTAATATTGGCCCTGTGACCAAGAAACAAGGCACTATTAGGGTATGTGTTGATTATCGTGACATTAATCGTGCTTATCCCAGAGATGATTTCCCTACACCTTTCATTGGCCAACTCATTGACGAGTGTGCTGGGAGCGAGATTTATTCATTTATGGATGGTTTCTCTGGTTACAACTAGATCAATATATCACCCGCAGATCAACACAAGACCACCTTTACTTGTCCGTGGGGTACTTTCACCTACAATAAACTCCCTTTCGGTCTAAAAAATACCGGCGCTACCTTCCAGCATGCAATTTCTTATGCGTTTCATTATATTTGGCACATCGTACAGCCTTACCTGGATGACCTTCCAGCTCATTCAGCAAAGCACCAGGACCATCCAAAACACCTTCGTGAAATATTTCTTCGCTGTTGGCACTATTGTATTCACCTTAATCTGCATAAATGTGTCTTCTGCGTTGAATCTGGCATACTTCTCAGGTTTTTCATCTCCCAAGAGGGTATCCACTTGGATCCTCTTAAGGTCAAAGCTATCTTGAATCTTCCTCCCCCTGCTTCTTTGCAGCAGTTGTAGAGTTTGTAGGGAAAAGCCAATTTTCTACGTCGTTTTATTCCAAACTATGCTGAAGTAGCCAAAGGCCATATGCGGTTATTAAAACGAGATACCCCTTTTGTCTGGGATGTCGTTGCACAAGAGTCGTTCGAGCAGCTGAAGATGCTCCTTGTATCTGCTCCGTTGTTACATCTGCCTAATTATCATCGTGACTATACTCTTTATTTAGCTGTCACTGATACTACCATTGGCATGGTTCTGGTCCAAGCCGATGATGATGGTACTGAGCACGTTGTCTACTATCTCATCCACAATCTACTCGATATGGAAACTTGATATGCTTATGTTGAGAAGTTGGCTTTGGCTGATGTTCAAGCCGTCCAACGTTTCCGCCACTATATATTGTTGCATACCACGACGGTGATTTCTGATTGCAACCCAATGACGTACATCTTGTCACGTCAATTAATGGGGGGCAAATACTTAAAACGGATTGTCATCCTTCAAGAGTTTGACTTGGAGTTCACTACAGCCAAGTCTAAGAAATCCCTTGTTTTTGCTGAGTTGCTCTGCTCCCTAGCATCTACAACTACGCCCTCTCGATCCGAGGACCATATTCTGAACGAGTCTCTATTTTTTATTAGCACCCTCAATCCGTGGTACGGGGATATTATTGTTTATCTTCAGACATCTTCCTTTTGTTTTGATTTATCTAAGGATGCTCAGCGATGTATTCGCCACCATTCTCAACCCTATCGCATTATTGGGGACACCCTGTACCGGGTCGGTGCTGACTTTGTTCTCTACCATTGTTTGACATTCAAGGAGGCCGAATGAGTCTTGAATGATTGCCACTCTGGCGCTTGTGGCAGTCATATGTTCGGATATGCTACTGCTCAAAATATCCTCTGTGCTGGTTATTTTTTTCCGTCTATTTTTAAGGATTGCATTCTTGTCGTCCGCTCTTGTCATGCGTGCCAGATCTGCGAATGGAAGATGCGTTCACCCCCTGCTCCTTTGCACCTTGTCATTACCATCGGCCCTTTTTCCAAATGGGGCATTGATTATATGACCTGTAAACCTCATTAGGCTAGGGGCCATGGGTATATCATCGTTTTCGTGGACAGTAAGACAACAACGCAATTTTTATTTAATCATGTCATTTCACGTTTCGGAGTCCCTCAGGCTATCGTCATTGATCATGTTTCTCATTTCCGTAATCATATGATGACCGAGTTAACAACCCATCTGGGCTTGTGGCATGATAGTTCAACACCGTATTATTCACCAGGTAAAAGCTGCCAACGAAGTGTTGGTCACAATGCTTCAACGCACCATTGACATGCACAAGTCCAACTGGCATCTTATGTTGTTTGCCACCTTATGGGCCTACCGAAATTCTGCGAAAGATGCCACCGGGTTCACCCCGTTCAAATTAGTTTACGACATGGAGGCCACTCTTCCTATTGAGTGTGAAATCCCTTCACTTAAATTAGTCGTCAAATTGCTCCCGAACACTAATCTAATAGCAGAACGCCTTCTTTACCTAGAACGGTTAGACGAGACCCGTCGACTAGCCTCTCTAGTTACTGAAGCACAGAAGAAGAGAGTGAAAACTCACTTCGACCAAACTATTCATCCCCATTTTTTGTTGAAGGAGATCTAGTCCTGTTCTATGATCAAGCGAATGATAAGCTGGCATGGGCCCTATATTGTGAAACGTGTTTTGAAAAAAGGGGCTTATGAGCTGATCAACTACGAAGGGAATCCTCTAGATAAGCCCCGAAATAGGCTTTATCTGAAAAAATATTATGCATAAATCCCGTGCATCTAATTTGTACATACGTGTGTTTTCAGCATGTGTGTTTTCAATGGGTGTTTGTTTGTATGGCTTTGTGTGTAGGCATAATCGCCACTTATTGTGCCTTTTTACATCTTTTGCAGATGTCTGCTACACCTTACGTTGGTTTCGCTGATGGTGCCTACCGTAGGACCTGGAATCTTTCCTTTGCAGCATAGGTGATCTACGATCCTCATGGTGAGTTAGTAGATCTTCAAGGTGTTTGTCTGGGTTGCACCACAAACAATGTCACTGAATATAGCATTGTTATTGAATTGCTGAACGAGGCAATTAACCTCGATATTCATGCATTGGTTGTGAATCTGGATTCTCAACTTGTGGTCTACCAACTCAATGGGCGTTATTTTGTCAAAGATCATCATATTTTAAGGTTGTATTTACGTGTTAAATTATTGGAAAGAAGTTTTGATTTTATTACATATCAACATATTCCAAGAAGATTAAACACGTTAACTGATGCATTAGCAAATCATGTATTAGACAGACATTTACGCAACATATAAATTAAACATTGTATAGAAGCATTTAGACACAATAATGAACCATAAGATAGCATGTATATATATATATATATATATATATATATATATATATATATGTCGTGTGGTGCACCAAGGCACTAAAAAATAAGTGTATATGTCAAAAAATAGAGTCTGTGTACATCCGAGACACATGTCTCTCAAAAAATAAGTAGCAAATAAAACCTAGGCATCTACTGCGGTGGGTTATGCTCCCTATAGAAAACCACTGCCCGTGCGACTCGTCTCAAGAGTCTATGCACCCTAGGTGTCACCCCTGCTGTATGTATCTGATACTCCATGGGGACCTCTTCGATCCCCTTATAATCTGGGATCCCCTCTGTCAGACCCTCAAGATTACAGGCTATTGTCTCCACTGAACTGCCAGCTAGAGGAACCAAGGCCAGGTCCCTGATGCCTTGTGGTTCCCTTCGTGCCTCCCGGGTCAGTTCCACAGGCCTCTTTGGTCCCACATCTGTAGTAACATAAGATACATCATTAAGTCATATACATAAAAAATTCAAAAACATCATGAAAGGAAAAATCCAAAAAATAGTGTGATTGAGTGTCTACCTCCATCGTCCCACTGCTCGCCAGCGGGCAGCATCATGTTGGGGTCCCCACGAAAATCCATACCTGTGTATGGCCAATCCTCGACAAAGCTCGTTTGGCAATTCAACCACTCTCGGA
Source organism: Pinus taeda (assembly GCA_000404065.3). Taxonomy (NCBI): domain Eukaryota; kingdom Viridiplantae; phylum Streptophyta; class Pinopsida; order Pinales; family Pinaceae; genus Pinus; species Pinus taeda. Next base: position 85,367 of record APFE030123333.1, on the reverse strand, counting down.
ATAGTGTCCCCCCCAACACTGGTTGACCGCCACCCTCTCGCGGCATGACATGTGCCCAGCGAGTTATGTAGGTCTCTCGTGGGCTTAGGGGGATTGCTCCAGCATGAGCGGAATCAGAATAGACCCGTAGACAAACTGCTTCACTTCCCCGCGACGACATTTGGTTAGCTGCCTCTTCATGCTGAGGGTCACTGTCTCAACCCAGTTATACATGGTTGGCTTAAGGCACTCAAGAGCCAATCGAAGGTGGGTCTTTGTTGCCTCATGCTAGGCTTGGGAGCCTACTATTCTCGTCACCATAAATAGAATCGAACAAAGAATCAGGTCCTTTACTAATGAAATTGCCAATTTCCTGCTATTGCTTGATTTACGTGCCCCTAGGCACACCCGAGCTATTAGCATGAAAAGTGGTTCCCCGACGACTCGTTGGCCCTATAAAATTGGCATCTCACCATGACGGGACAATCCAGTCAAGAAATAGATGTCGGTAGCATCAAACTGAATGTTTTTCTGCCGGATGACAAACTTTCCATTCGTTGGGTTCCAAGCACGAATCAACAACTCTAACAAGTCAGGTTGGGCCCGAAGGTGTGAAGTGAGGAAGAATTTTAGTAATCTGCATTTTAACAAATCCCTTCAGCACCCAACATCATTAAATGCTTGTTCATCGTGGTCATCGTGAGTTCTTTCTTGCCATACAAACGCCATGTTGCCCTGCGTCAAAGGAGAAATGAATTAGAACTCTTTTCATAAGTTTAAATCCATAAATTATAGAAATTTCAACTTTACGGTGCCATCATGGCTATTTTTCAAACAACAGCAATGGCTCGAGGACGATAGTTCATTTTTCCCGAGATCGTCGTGAGAGTACATCTCTCTCTCGCGACGATCACGGAAGTGGTATGCATTATCACACTCGGTCATCGCTAACCCGAGCGGTTTTCTTGCGACGACTGAGAGGCGGACCTGGGTTTTAAAATCCACTTAAAACAGCCTATATGACACCAAATTGCATTAAAAAACCACTGAAATGAAGCACAAGGAAGAATGTACTTACTTGGAGAAGGTTTCAAGCGAAACCGTGGACTGTTAATGCTGGAATCGACTTTGGAATTTTGCTCAAGTTGGTGCTCCAAAATGCTAAAGGTAAAAGTGCACAATGTAAATGGTAAAAATAGAATTACCACACCCCTTTTTATAGTGTTTTTTGGAAAAATTAGAAAATTACACTTTAGGGTGTGGTTTTTTTCATTTATATTGAGTTTTTAATTAGGGTTTTGGGGTTTTTGATATTATTTCCATATATATAATCTATTTATGTCGAATAGATCTTATGGTGTGATATTTTGTGTAGAAATAATGATGGATGGCTCGTACTACAAGTCCATATACACTTGATCTGTATTGTTTGCAAAGTCCTCTTTAAGCTCTTTTCCGGCTTAAAAGACAAAAATATTGCCCAGATATCCCTCTTTGACTCGTTAAACAAAATAAGAGGCTGTCTACTTTGAGCTCTTTTTTCGACTGTGTAAACACGAAAAGATTGCCGGACTTTTGTCATTTCAAGTCCGATATTGGTTACGAAACGGCGTGTCTTTGATTGGTTTTCTACTCTTTCGGATCAAGGTCACTAATTCCGAAAAATAATCCTTGATTGTAATGGTCAAGCGGTTCTCTCGAGTATTATTTTATACTTTTTCGCGCTCGAGGGACACAAATATACAAAAAAGGACCCCCTGGAGTTTTATTTTTCGTGTCTTTTTCAAACTCTCTAAACATGAAAAAGAATTCGAGTTTTACCTATGTCGGACTTGTTAAACCCTGACGACATTGGACTCATCACCATGACGAGACTCGAGCTTCTCCTCCCTAGGGCTCGTTAAACTATTACTAGGTTGGATTTGACCGAAGGTCAAACTTATATTACAAGCATATGTTATCCCCTTCAAGCTTGTTTTCAAAAATAATTGGGATACTCGCCAACAATGGTGGGGGAAAAATTTGGAAATCATCATTGATTATCTATGGCTGCTAGTCACTCTTGAAAATTGACACTTTTGCTTCTTGTCGGGTTGGGATATCCATACATCGTCATTTGGCCTTCCATGGGTTTCAGTTGTCATTTTGCCTCATTCCATCTGATCCATGTTGCCTCCATTGAGCCTCCAATCCCTTGGTATCAAAATGCTGCCACATTCGAGAGTTGTGTCGCCGATATGTTCAAGAGTATAATCTTTCTACAATTTACACCCTTAACTTCCTCCTCTGGTCTCCTGTTTCACCATCTACTACTTGTTCCTTATCTCGTGTCGTTGATGGGGGAAACATCATGGCCCTCCTGTGATGGATTGTCTCCTACTGACATCAGCTCATTATCCAGGAGATTGATCTAGAGATCCCTTTCAGTACCTTGGAGCTTGCATGCCTCAATGGCAAGTTCTTCATGCCCAACGACATACTTTCCTCATTGGCCTTCGATTGGGTGATCCCATGAGTGTTCGATTTCAGCTCATTTTTCACACTTAGTGGATTGTACTGGGAAATACCTTGAGAACCATTGGCATTATTGGTGGTTTCTCTCACGCTTGTTAATGGTTTACATCATTGGTCGGTAATCAAGCGACTTTCTGTCATGTTCGACTTCAGCACATCTATTCACATGATAGAATTTGTACTATGATCGGTTGGGTTTCAAGACCTCAAGCTAAGATTACATATGTTCGGGTTGCGTGGATTGGTTTGTGATTACATATATGACTCTTTGATGGATGGTTGTGACCATGCCCAAGTCTTTACAGATGGCTGCTGTTAGTGCTTGAAATTTCACCTTAGGCTGAGACAGGTAAACGTCAAGGCTACATCAAACCATTTAGCCTCGTAGCTAGCCCTACGGGGCAGGAGAAGGCTCTCTCCGGTCTATCTCGTAAAATATCCAATAGATGAGAAGACCAATAAACTAACACTGATATTAGGCTAGTAAACTGATCAGAAAGATTGATTTTGGGGTTTTTGGGTTTTTGGTGGCAAATTGAGGAGAGGGCAATTTTGGGTGCG